>CAODLS011386874.1:0-29894 GCA_948243855.1 Flueggea neowawraea | reverse complement strand
GTGGAGTATTTATACCCAAGAATAACCTCTGGGCATCGGTATTGCCTTGTCTGGATATCACTTGTAAATTGTTTATATGTCCAGCAAGAATTCCCAAAATCAACCAATTTGCAATGTAGATCAACAGCTGACAACAATTTTAGCCTTGTAGAACGGCTAAACCTTCTGTAACCCTGCTTTTCTTGGCAAGCATCCTTCTTTAAGTCACTCTTCTTGGAGTCATCTTTAATCACAGAAGCATCTGTTTGGTCTTCTACAGGATCTTCATTTAATTTTTCATCAACACTAGAATCATCAGGAACATGCCCTTCAAAATTGGTTTGGTTTTGCTCAGAATCTTCTTTCCTAATACAATCTTGAGCAGCCTTCTTTGCCCTTTTTCGTATTTTCTTCTTTTGATTCTTGGTCAGATTCCCATTTAAGCTCTTGTCATCTTTTGGAGCACCAGATGCAACCACAACATTATGCTTGTTGTTTGGAATAGTGTGAGGAGAACCTGACTTTCTAGGATCTTTAGAAGGATCAATCATTGAAGAAAGCAAGACATTCTCAGGCTTCAAGTCGGTGTGAATGATTGAAAGCTCACGATGTAAGTAGTCAAGGCCCATCAATATATGAAAACATATTTTTTTGACCATGTGTAAAGGAATCCCTCTGTAATCGCTATACTTAATAAGAGTCAAAAGATTGTCTCCCAAGTACTCAAAAACCATGCACATGTGCTGTCCATTTGGCCCTGAATGCTTAAAATGATCCAGAAGTTTGACAACACACAGTTTACCATCCGGGTCTCCCTCGGCAATCTGTTTGAGGATCTTTATCTCATCCAGTGCAGCTTCAGTGTAGTGCTGGGCGCTCTTTTGAACTTTCAAAGCTACATAACGCTACAAACAATGAATTTCTCATATTGTTAAAGAACCGAAATGACAAGAATTAATGTGGCATCTGAGTCAGTTTTCAGCACAAGAATCAGAAATATACCAGAAATTTCGTGGAAAACAAAAGGAAACACAGCAAAATCTAATCAAGAAGCAAGAGCCAAATTTGCAACAAAGCCAATTTATTAATTAAACCAATGTCCAAACTACTCGATTCACAAACTCGTCAGTCACAATGACTCATTCTTTCAAGCAAATTCAATCATAAATCTTCTTCATTACTACATTGTCAATAATCTATACAGAAAACATTTCTATTATTTCCACAAATATGTCAAAGAAATAGAGAAACAAACATACCGATGCGTGCGAGTCCCAAGCAAGCCAAACAGTAGAGAAATGACCCCAACCCAGCTTCGTTTGAACCACATAACGCCCTTCCTTAAACGCGTCCCCGACCCGGACCTGATGGTACCCTCCTCTTCTGTAACCTTCGGTTCCCTCGTCTTCAGAGGAGTAATCACTACACTCATTGACATCACCGTTCCTCTCCACCTCCTCAGCCATTTTGAGCGAGAAGTGGGTAGCTCAAAAAGAAGTGAATTTGGACTGAATTTTGGAAGAGAGGGGCGTAGCGGATAATTGGTAGAGTTCAGTGGTGTTGACTGATGAATGTGGTGCGAGAAGTGGGGTTGTGGAGGAAATTGGGAAGTGAAACTAGGGTTTTGACCGAGCGGTTGTGATGGTAAGGCTTGCCGGGAAATTGAAGAGACGAATTTATATGTAATACAGGGAGGGAAACATTCTGGGCCCAGAGGAATTATGTGATAGTAACCAACCTCGGTTCAAAGAAGAGCAAGCAACCAAAAGGCGGTTATGGTTCTTGTTTGATTCGATTGTTTCGAATTGTTCAATTAAATTTTTTATTACTTTTTCAAAAATTTCCAACTTTAATTTGTATTTCTTTGTCTAATTTGTTATATTTTTTTGTAAATACCAGCAAATTAAAAATCGAAATCTTTTCAAACTTAAAAAAACTTCAAAAATGCTTTCTTTAAATTTGTTTTTCATCTCTCTCCTCTTCGCCTCTCATCTTTTTTTCTTTTTTTTTTCGAGAAAATAAACAATTTCACACAAACACCAACTCAACTAGATTGACTCCATATATTATCAATAATACCTTCTTACCAACTCAGTTAAACTAAAATGACAAGAAAATAGTGAGATTATTTTATTCATAAAATCATAACTAGCACCAATGTTGTACGCAGTTTAAACCCTAACGTATGTAACTCACCTCTATGCGCACAACACATTTAATTACATATTTTAAAAGCAATTCCAATTAGGTACATAGATTTTATCACTCCCAAAGCTTATTTACATCTAAACTAGAATAAAATCTCAACTTTAATCACTCTTTGGGTTCCACATAAGGATTTGAACACCAAAATCTTCACCTCAGAGATTGGGAACTAATTGAAAATCGGGTGAGGTGTTACACTTGTCTTCCTAGAATTAACTCCTTCTTCACTAATCCGTCCCTTTATGGTTTGATACATCATTTCCAATGTCAGCTATCAACATATCATAGGAAAAGATCAATTTAATTTCAACAATTCTCCACATTGAATTAATTTTTCCTTCTTCTTTCAAATTCAAAAGATAGAATAACTCCTTTGCCACGTCCCGAAGGCCTCAAGCTAAAACTTTACGAACTTTCAATGTAGTAATTGGCTTAGTCACTTTATCATTCACATCTAGCAATAAACTACCACGTACGCTTTCCACATTATCAAGGAAATGCAATTCACCATCCATGTCATTTGACCATTTTACTGCATCTTGCTTAGTAATACACCTTAATGTTTCTTGCTCCAACCAATGCACACGCAATAGGACTAATATCGCCAACATTCACACAATTAACATACCTTGGTTTACTTGTTCTACAATCTGTGAATCATCATGATCGATCTTGGGATGTTTTTTAGGTTCAGTGTGACACCTTTAAAGTTTTGAGTCTCAATCTCAAATTCTACCTTCTGGTTTGTTCCCAAACCAACGTCACTTTTCTCTGCAAGATTTTTAAGTTCCACATGTTGGCCTAACATAGTAGACTTATCAAAAGAGATATTTCTTCTTATCATAAATCTCAAGGACCTGTTCTTAGCATACCACAACCTATAACCTTTGTCCCTAGATGCATACCCCTGAAATATTCCTTTTACTGTCCTAAGCTCCACTTAATCATCACCAACACAAGATTTTACAGAACAATCAAATATTTTCAAGTTAGGTTAATTACAAGGTTTACCAGACCATAACCCTTGTGAAATCTTTACATCCATTGCAGCTGATGGTGATCTATTTACCAGACATCCTGCAATATTAATTACCTCAACCGAAAACTCTTCTGTTAGAGCCACGTCAATCCATATCCATCTTGCACACTGCACAAGTATTTGGTTCATCAACTCTGCAAATTCAATCAGCTGTGGCTTTTCTTATACAATGTGGTGCCTCCTTATACCTTCCCTTTTGCAGAACTCATCAAATTCTATGTTACAGAATTCGAGTCCATTCTCAGTTCTCAATGTTTTGATTATTTTTCCAATATGGTTTTCTACCATAGTGTTCCACTCTTTGAACTTCCCAAATACTTCTTCCTTATATTTCAGAAAGTATAACCAATTTTTTCTAGAGAAATCGTCTACGAATGTCACAAAGTATCTCTGTCCACCAATAGACTCCACTAGAGAGGGACCCTATAAATCTAAGTAAAAATAATGAAGTACACCATTAGATGAAGGACTTTTAGCACTAAACCTCACTCTGTGATGCTTTCCCATCAAGCACGTCTCACAAAGCTTTAGTTTCTCAATCTCTGTGCCACCTAATAGAGCTTTCTTACTATATCCATCTCTTTCTGGCACATATGACCTAGTTTCTTACGCCACAACTTTGTACATTCATTCTGCTTCTCTGCTGAACTCGCAACAGCTATGGAGCAAGTCACCGCCATTGTTTACCTATCAAGACATGAATACCTTTCTGCAATTCATCCTTCATCACTGCTAGAGCACCTTTGAACACCTAAATTACTCTACCTTTACCAGAGAAACCATAAACTTGCTTATCTAAAACAAAAATCAAATTCTTCTACAAAGGAGGGCATACCAAGCATTAAATGTTTTGGTCATCCCATCATGCATCCTAATTTGCAGGAAACCACTACCTTCAATGCTGAGCTCCTCACCATCTCTCAATTTCACACTACCATTTTACTCCCCAAAAGAAGTAAACAACTCCTTAAAAAAAAGGTCATGTGATAAGTTGCTCCAATGTTTATAGCCCACTTATTTGTAGAGCCAAATGTAGGTACAGTCAAAACATCATTGCATTCTCCCTCGTCAAAACTCTCCTTATTCACCCCAAAATTATTCTAAACCATATTTACTCTTGATTCCTATCCGTTGTGGACAAAGCCTTCTTATATGCTCAATCTCCTTATAGTGATAGCATCTGAACCCATATCTCGATATCAAATGCGACCTGTTATTGTTCTCATAATTCATCTCTATGTTTCTGTCCATTCTTACATTTAATCCATATTCTGTACTATCTTCCATAGAACTAAAAACCAATTTCTTCAATTTTTTAGAGCATCTTTAATATCATTGATCGAGATACTATCTCTACCATACATCATAGTATCCACAAAATTTTTGTAAGAATTTGGTAAAGAACACAACAGAATCATAGCTTGATTCTTATCTTTAACCTTAACACCTACACCTTGTAAATCTAGTATAATTCGGTTAAAGTTATCAAGATGATCTTTTACTTACATACTTTCTGTCATCTGCAAGGTATGCAGTCACATTTTTCTGATACAACCTGTTTGTCAAGGATTTCTTCTAGTACTTGCTTTTCAATTTTTTCCACAAGTCCATAGCCGTAGTTTCATCGGCTACTTCTATCAGGACTTCATCTGCCAAACTCAACAGAATCATACTGTGTGCCCTCTACACAATTTTAGCCATCTATGCTGCCTTTAATTATGCTGGTAATGCTCTTCACCTTCTATCGTCTCCACACACTTCTAATGCACTAGAAGTGTCTTCATCTTCAACTTTTACAAGGTGAAATCATACGACCCATTGAATTTCTCAATCTCAAATTTATATGAAGGCATCTTCTTTCTACAAACATACACTCAGGAGTTTCTAAATCAACAAATGCCTATAGCTTTGATACCACTTGTTAGGATTTAAACACGATAAACAGAAGATTAACGTAAGAAAAATCACACACACAATATGAGAATTTATGTGATTTGGTCAGTGCGACCTACGTCCACGGGTAGAGAGTGGCTATTTTTTATTCTTTGTAAAGTCGGCCAATAAAAGGTTACATATGTTTTCCAAGCCACCTATTTATATGCTTTATAATGAGTTCTAGTAAACAATAGACTAAACCTCTATCCCTAAAACCCATCCAGACCTCAATTCAAGGGATGAACAATTGGGACACGGTTTGAGGCTTCCAAGACACGGTTAGAAACATGGTTGGATCAAAGAAAATAAGATGTATAGAGAATTACACGGCCTTAGACACGGGCGTGTCTTAGGCGGTGTCCTGATATATCTCTTCCCTCAATCAAAACAGATTGCTACACAATTTCAACTCTCCAACACACGGTTCCCAAAATCAACTCCTTCACCAATCTGTCCCTTTATGGTTTGATACATCATTTCCAAGGTGAGCTACCAACATATCATAGGAAAAGATCAATTCAATTTCAACAACCATCTTCACCAATCTTATTGCCGCTTGAAAAATTATTGGTGGCCTTAGCTATTGTGGTTAAATCAAATATTGGCATTTCCAAGTCTTCTTTACTGCCTTCATTCTTTGTTTTGCCTGCATGAATTGTCTCGTCTGTGACTTGACTAACAGAATAAAATAAATATCAAATTGAATTTTACTTGAAAATTAGACTTTGAAAACAGTTTTGTGAGCAGTTTCAATCTTGAGATCAAACAGAGTCTAAATCTAATAGCTTACCACGATTTTTCTTCTATAGCCAAATGACAGGTCCTATTGTAAAGATGATTGTAAATACGACACAACTGACAATTATTGCTCCTTTCTTTTTCCCGAGGAATTACCTTTTTTTTTTTCTCTCAATTCTATCTGAAAGCACATTAATTAAGGATCATCAATTTACTTTTTGTTTCTTTGAATTCAGTTTCAAGCTTAAGGATCATCAATTTACTTTTTGTTTCTTTGAATTCAGTTTCAAGGAAACCTTTTTTAATTTAATCACAATAATGCTATATTTGATCATTGCATTTTTTTCCAGTAAAAAAAAATCACTGCATTTTTCGCATTCAAGTTGGTCCCGTATTCCATAGGAACTACGCATGGTAAAAATTTAGCCGATACTTTGTTGCATAATACTAAGAACATAATAGAACATGCCAGCAACATAATTATAATTTTTTTTAATTGGCTATCAGCAAATACTTAAGAAAGCAAGATTTAAGAAAAACACCAAAAGGGGATTTAATGCATCATGCACTACTTCTGAAGCAGCCAATTTTATATAGAGGTCCTGGCCATTCTCATTTAGTTGTCTTATATCAATCAACCTATCAAACCGAAGCAAGCGGCCACTTCCACCATCTCTTACATCCATTTTTTGCATATGCAGTGCAAAAGCAATTCTTTTTACACAATTCTCGGCATTCTTTGAGATCAATACTTTTGTTATACCAAGATAAAGATGTATCAGGCAATTTAATTTCACTAACTTATACAAAACCATCTTCGTTGTTTCATTCTAATGGAGTCGTCCTAATACACCTACCAAACCAATATCTTGACTCCCACTCTTGCGAAGAATTTGGCGTGAATCCATCCAAGCATTCTCAAACAGAAGAGTTATTGATATTGCAGCTGCTATACACAACACACAATCTATGGTAGTCACATTGATCTGCTTGTAATGTGGTAACAGAAGCCAATCCGTTAGTATGTTTCTCCACAAGAAGCGCTGCACCAGGCCTGATGGATTTAGAGTAATACTCGCTGGAGGAGGGCTGTTTTGTCGGTTGAATGTGAGATAGACCTTATTTTCGCTTATTACAAATTCAAATGTCGTCATTGGATCTCGTTTCATTCAATGAGTTTCTGTAAAACCTAGGCCGTTCCAGGACCCTGCTGTTTGTTGTACTACAGCTCCCTTTCTAACAACTAGTTTGTGGGTACCCATTCAAGTCTATATGTAAGGAAAACTCTCCGGGTGCAGGATCTCCTACGCTTTTCCAAGATGAAACATGCCTTTCGAAACCAGTTACTCGGTTGATGTCAACTTTCATTCTGGGGAGGAAGGTCTTAGAAGGATAATCAAAGCTCTGCCACAGGAAGTTCTCAGGATTATCATCATTTCTGTCTCTACGACAAGGTTTCTAAATCCAAGAGCTCTGCCACTAGTTCTTGTACAGTTCTTGATGCATTTGATGGCTATATGACATTATTGGTGCTATTGATAAGCACGAGAACTCCTCCTGCTGATACTTAGAACTCCCTTAGTATTGTAAAGCGAAACTTCACTACTGGCTACCCATACAACTATTTGAGATTGATGTTCATGTACCATATTCCCAAGTATCTGAGTGCTGAACCTGTTGGGCTGAAAAAACCGGACTCAAATTTTCTGCTGGCTGAAACAAGGGTCTCTCCATCTCTTAGGGAATTGTTCAGATCAATAGTTTCAAGTGCAGAGAGCTACTCAAGATTGTGAAACAAAAGAAGCATGTAAAAAGCACTGTCTGGATTGTTGATAGGTTTGTCTATCAGTCTCTGAATGATCATGAAATTTTGTTGTTGTTAGACTTGGACTTTTCCAAATATCATAGCAGATTCTTGAGACATTCGATCAGCTTCAAGTGTAGCCTTGTTCGATATGGTTGCCCCAATCCAGGAGGATAAAAAATTTGATCAATTCATGTATTCGGAAATATTGAGTAATATAAATTTGATCTCCTATATTGGTCTAATTTTTGTTTTTATTTGTTTTCTTTGCATTTAGATAAGTTATTACCAGCTTTTGTGGATTCAAACCTATGTGTTCAAATTTATATTTTTAGAGTAGAAATTAATTTGTTGGTTTGACACCCACCAAAGCTTAACTTCTATAAAGTTCATATTTACTTGTTGAAAAAAAAATGCCAAATTCTAAAACATTATTTTAACAAAACGAAAAAATTGAGTTTTGTGTTTAAGTGTAATATTTTCAAATTCAATAAAATTAAAACTTGTTATAATAATTTTTTAAATTATAACTACTACTAAAAAAACACAATTATATTTTTTCTTTCCTTTTTTTTGTTATTAAAACTTTGGAAAATATGGTTCCATAAGTGAAAACACTGGTATCTGTTATGTATTAAGCTCATATGCCATGTTCTATTCATTTTGGGGAAAAGTTTTTTGAAAATTAAAATGAAAAAGAAAAAGAAAATAAAAATAGAAAATATTTAGTAAAACTAATTAGTTGACTTCAATAATAATGAGTGATGAGTCCATTGATAAAATCACAAAATACATATGAATAAAACAAAAAAGAAAGATAGAAAAAGCACAAACGCACATTGTAGGACAACAACAAAGTGTGATCGTTATTATATGCGAACATAGAAAAGTCTTTCTGAAGCAACCATTATTACTTTAATTTCCCATGTTTATTTTCTGATCACATACTTGACAAGGCCAGGAATGTGGGCATTGGTCATATAATCTTCCCAATCAATCTCCTTAGGATCAAAACTAAAGGCATCTGCTTCCACAATTGTCTCTCTAGCCACTACTCGTAATTTCTCTGCTTTTGTGTCATCAAAGCTGTATTAATCGAGGGAGGAATTGATCAAGATTTATATTAAAAAAATGTCAATTAATTTACGAAACTTGCATAGTCACGATTCACAAATTTCATGAAACACCTTCTCTAATCTCAGAAAATGATTGCCACTTCATAAATAAAAGATATAAATTTTCATGAAACACCTTTGATGAATGTTAAATTTACTAGCAAAATGTTCATTTTATTTGAAAAAAAAAGAAAAGAAAAACTGAGAGCGAAAATTATGAAAGCATCATTAAATTAATTTTTTGATCGTTAATTTATAAGCTAATTAAGGCCAAATGTACACGAGAATAACTATAGTGAAGAATACTTACATGCCATTGAAAAATGCGTAAGGCTTATAAAGATCCGCCAATCGCATCACCATATTTATCTTTCGATGAAGAATTGCATAAATATCTTTATATTTCTGGAACAACAAGATATTTACCAAATACAATACCTAGAAAGGAAAGAATGTTTATTTCCCAAATTCAAAAGTAATTTTTAGACTTGGACTTTATAATGTGAGATTTTTTTTAAATGTGAAATTGTGTGATAATGAAGGGGGGTATACGAACCTTCAAAGGCAGCAGAAAGCAAATCACCATGTAAATGTAGAAGGTGGTCATGCTGGACAAAGTTGTGCCTTTGCCAATTCTGACTATGCTTCCGTTCCGGTCAGTCAATGGATTTTTGGTGAAGTAACGAAATGAAACATCATGAAGAAATTGAGATTTTACAGGATTTCTCATTGAAGATCCTAAATGATAAATGATCTCTGAAGGTTGGTTTGCCGGTGCCACCATCGCCACCGCAATGGCATTAACAACCATATCACCTGGTATCTGCTATTAAAGACGTAAATTGAAGAAAAATGTCGCTATTTGTAAGTGCTTATTTTTCCTAAAAGAAAATGTGATGTGCTAGAAATTGATAGATTGATTAAATACCAGATCGTAAATGATTCGGGGAGATGTAATGAAGCACGTCAGTCTCCCTTTGGCATATTCCGCGATTATGCTATCAATGGTTCTGTCATATCGACACACAATTCATGGAAGTTAAGTGGGAAATGAACATTGTCAAGGGAAAAAAAAGTGGGAAATGGAACAAGGGATATGGATTTTGAGGACAAATGAGGTAGCATCTCTACAAATCAGGAATTGTTAAATATTTGGGCGCAATTTGCAAAACAATTATGGAAATATATATGTTATTATAATTATGATGCTAAAGAGTTGGTCTAGTGGTTAGTATGTGTTTTTTTTAACACACAATAGTTAGTACGTTGGGTATAGATCTCTAGAGCTCTTGAGTGGTTCTCTGTTTTTCTTTTAAGGAAAATTAATTATCATTACTGACTGCAAAATATATGAATGTGATAAAATCTTTAAATGATCGTAGTAAGTTAAGAATAATTTGCGTAAGACTATTTTAATTAAACTTCTATGAGAAAATCTCCATGAAAGCTACTAATAAAAAATAATCATTTGTCTTTATAGATACCATACCTTAAACCTTCAATCCAACCCGGAAAAGGTTCTTTGCAGGTACTCAATACGATGGTGGGGCGAAGAATGCGAAGCGGAATATCATCTCTCATTTCAAGCATAATCATCTCTGCCATTGCCTTGGTAAATACGTAAGTGTTCGGCCAAGAAAATAGCCTTGCACTGTTCATCATCAATAGAACATCTCATAAGACAACAAAAAGCAATAACATAATACCAATAGATTTATAATTTATTGCCACTGAAGCCATCTCTAACATTAAAGTGATGGAAGTTCGATTCTTATGGAGCCAATAAAACGACATATCAATTAAGAACAATAACATATGTAATCAAAAGTGATGATTACATTTTTTTTAACAGAACACAACTACTTTTTGATGGTTGTTTTATGATTACTATAGAACTACTCGACATCACAAATGTTTTCACAAACAACAAAGGTCTAAATTCTCCCAAAAACTGAAAAATAGAAATAAAAAAATAAAAAAAAATTGTTTAAAAAGAATTTTCTAGTTATTTTTATGAAAAACAAGTTTTTCTAATTGTGCTCACATTAATATGAAATTGACCTTGTTTTTTTTTTAAATTAAAAAAAAAAAAATTTAGTTTTCATGAATGAACATAGTTTTAGGTTTTTTCTAGAATTCTGAATACAACTACAAAACAGAAAATCGAAAACTGAAAAATGTTTTTCAAACTAAACAGACTTATATGTTTTGTCAACAAAACATTTTTTTTCCTTCAACAAAAATATATACCACTTGCGTATTTCAATATTGTTCACTAATTCTGTTTTTTTTTTAGCTAGACTTGTTTTTTTTTTTTTATTTCTAATATCAATTTGAGTTTTTATAGTACCACTCAATGCCGTCGTCTTTCATCGCTGCAGTAACTTCTTCCTCTGTAGTATTTATTTTTGACTGAAGTTCTCTTAACTTTTGTTGCATTAGTTTCTTTTCTGCATCAATGTCTACTTTGTGGAATCTATTTTTAGCTTCACCCATCTCCAATGGCCTTTCCGGACTAGTCCCCGAGTCTTTGCCGCAAACATAAGTTAAATGTCGATTCCGATAAATACATATAATATTACTTCGAACAACCAAAACAACGAAATCTCCAACTAAATTCATTTAGTAAATACTTGGATATTGGCCCTATATTTTGCGCTATTTCATGGTTCAGTTATTTTCTGCACTGAGTTTTTTTTTTTACTTACGTTTCATTCCACTAGAAATTAACTTCTCAATCTGTAATTTCAAAATATATTTTTATTTTTTTAATAAAAATTATCCTGTTATATATTTTTGAGATCAGTCTAATTGAACTGGTAAGGCATAGTGCTATCTATGTTTGGGGTTAATCAAACTAAATCAACACGTGTGTGTTTGGTCTTTTTTCCAATAAAAAAAGACAACTATATTAGTCTCTGCAATGGAGTTGTACGAACATTAATTCTTGTTTACCTATGGAAACATGGACAAGCATCTTGAGTTTGACACATTTCTTAGCAAAATCGAGGACATTCAAGGCTCCAAATGTATTGGTGCATAATGCAATATCGTATCTTCAATCACAATATGGAAGAGAAGGGGAAAAGAAGGAAAACTCAATTAGTCAGAATTTCGTAAGTAAAAAAAAAATTGAAAGCAATATAACAACTATTATAATTTAATTAATTTTATTTTCAAAATGAATAAAGAGTAGTCATTGAATTATGGTTACCTCTCATCAAAGCTGGTCACGGCAGCAAAATGAACCAAGGCATCGATTTCTCGCAACATCTCATCTTTTAAAATAGAGTCAACTCCTAAATCTTTCTGGGAGACGTCTCCAGGTACTTGAGTTATCTTTTCAAGGACAAAGGTATGTAGTCTTTTGCCATTATTTTCGTGTAATGCTTGGTAACATCTTACCTCAATTAATTCACTAAACTGTCTTATTGTAATCCACTTTTCATGGATAATAAATTAATGAATTAACGGAGATAATTTTGTAAACTGGTTTGAGTTAAAATTAAGAAAAATTGTATCAACTCATGACATATGTCAAAAGAGACTATATCGACTGCCACATCATAGTAGTCCTAGCTGAGTTGTCATTACTGCTTTGTTTCTTATTCTTTTATTCTTATTTGGTTGATCTGTACAGGGTAGAGACTTTTTCTTTTCTTTTCTTTGTGTTATGCGGCTGACATGTACTACAATTTGTACATAAACCATTTTGAAGCTTCATCTCCATTTATGGAAGATGATACCTTTCATTCAACAAATATCTTCAGAGATTTCAAGTTTTTGCAACACACATATTTTTCCTTCCAGCAAACCTAAAGAATGGTATAATTATTTTCCAAACAGTTATAAGCTGAACAACAGTACCTCATTATGGAATCGTTCTCTTGCAGACTGAGCATCCACTGCTCGTAAAAGAAGATAGAGCTTCTTTATATTTGGTTGAACTCTCAATACCTTCTCTACAAAAACTGCACTTGTAAAATAAAATTGATAGTGTCAAACAATATTGTTTAAATCCGGAGGTTTCTTCATGGACTAATAATTCACTCAATTGTTTGACAGCACGATCGTTTATAAGATAGAATTACCTGGTATAAGATTAAAAATAAACAAAAACTCCATTTTTTTAAAGTTAAATACTCAGAACAATCGCAATATAAAAAAACAAAGGATGATATTTGTCCACAAAAAGGAAGAGAGAGAGGGAGACAGAAACGATGTTGCTTAATCTAATTGGAGAAAGATATATGTAAGGTGCCCCAAATTAAATATTGAATTTGATAAATAAAAAAACACAATTTTAATTTTGACAAATAAAAATATGTTCAAACTTATTTTAAAAAATACCAGATGTAGACTTTTTAAGACATTTAAATACTTTATAAATCTGACATTTCTTTTAGAAAAGTTTGGAGAGTATTTCTATTTCTCAAAAACTGTTTGGGTTGAACCTAAAAATCAATTTTCACATTTGATTTCAGTATAATTGTGTGATTAATTTGACAAATAGCATTACTCCAAACACATTCTCTCAAATAGAAATGCTTGTGAAACTTCTCATAAAAATGTCATATTTTAAATGTCTCCAAAGGCATCCAAAAGTAGAAATCACTTTATTTTCAAATGTATCCAAAGTTTCCAACATTACATTTTTCAAAATAAGTTTCGAAAAAGTGGTATTTGTCAACAAAAGTTTGAGCGTGTTTCTATTTGTAAAACTTGAAATTGTGTTGGTTGATTTATTAAATTTGGTATTTTATTTAGGACACCTGACATAATTAACTCAAAGACATATGACCTAAATCATAAGCAAGCCCGTGCCAGTCATTTAGGCTATGTTTAGTTGAGAAAATAATTTTCTGTTTTCTATTTTATTTCTATTTTTTGAAATAAAATAGAAAAATTTATTAATGAAAAATTCTAGTTTTTCATGAATAAATTTTTTGTTTTTTCATTTATGTTTTTCAATTTTCTAAAAAATAATGAAAATTTTTCTTAACTGAACAACTCTTTAACTTCTCAAATTATTCATGGTAAACCAAAATAAGAACATCAATTACAAATCTACAATATCCATTGTTAGATATCATATTCTTTTGTGTCAGCCAAATTATTTATTTGAAGAAGTGGTGCATGATAACTGCAAGGATAAATAATCTCATGTTTGATTACCCAATTTAGTACTTAAATTAAAGCATAAAACACTTAATATTTTTAAATTGATTACCATTATGGGTCAATATTGACTCAATTGAATTAATTTAGTGATAAACCACTTAATATACTAAGTCAAAATTTTTTAACTTAAAATTATCACTTCACACATTCAATTAAGAATTTTGAATCAGTTTCGGCGAGATTAAAAATATATTGTTTTGTATACCGCTCATTATAATATTTTTTTTTAAATATATTGCTTTATATGTATCATTAGTTTATTTAATATGAACTTCTTTTTCCTACAACCTTTTCTATTAAGATACAACATACCATAATTAGGAGATAAAATATTATTAATTAATATTGTAAATGTTTTGAGAGTCTCACTCCAAAAAAAATCAATTTAAAAAGAAAGAAAGATACTCCATTTTTAATATATAATTGAAAAAAAAAATAAACAAAGAAAGAAAAAAAAATCAATTATGCTCTAATAATATGAGAAGAACGCGAATACATAATACCCTAGCTAGTGAATGCAAATTAACTCAAAAGCCAAATTGGCATCGAGATGATTTCTTATAGTTATGTGCTTATTATTCCGATTAAAACATTATTGAAACAAAAAATATATTATTTTAAGCAAATATAAATATCTGAACACAAATTAGATACGTACTCTTATTATCAAAAAAATTAAATACGTACTCTTTGCGAGAAATCCAGTTGCACCAGTGATCAAAATGCTTTTATTCTCAAGAGAAGGAAGAATGCTTTGGGATTCCATTCCCAATATATGATGATTTTAGGATGTGCAAGCTCAGGAGGAAGCTGGATTGTGTTGATCTGTTTCGAAGACATATATATAGGCAAGACTTTGCATTCACATAATTACACGCAAATTATCGCCGCCCATCTGGTCCCGTTATTATTAATGCTGCCCCCTCCGAATTGATTTTTTTTTTCCTGAAAGATTGAAGAACTTATAGGTTTTATTTTTGTCCCCTCAGAATTGATATATTTGTTTTATTTTTTTCCCATCTAAATTACAAGTTTTAATACATGGAAACTTCTTTTTTAAAAAGATGAATTTTTTTAAACTAGTCAATAAAGTGTAAGTAAAACCTCTATTATTATTCGAAGTGTTTTTTTTTTTCACATTTAAGGTTATTACACATTTAAGGTTCCACGTTTAAGCAATTAAATATATGAGAGTAACCTAAATGTCTCCTCTTAGTCTTGTAGTTCTCTATCAAAGACCTTTCAGAGTCCACCTTTTTAAGTATCCTAAATTGGCAATATTGAGTTGGTTTCATAGATTTATAGTTAAGTGACAATTCTTTCCTCATAAGGTGTCTTTTGGAGGTGAGTTAGGCTTCACCCACATGTCCTAAGATTGAAACCTGACTTTGATACCATCTTAATTTTGGGCATAACTAACCTTCAAAAGACACCTCATAGGAGTAAGTATTGTTATTTAATTATAAACCTATGAAATCAACTCAACCTAGCTAATATGTGATACTTGACACACCCCACTAGTTGTTAATGTTGAAAACCTTCCAGCCTGTCACAACCCAAAACTGGACCATGACCGGCGTACGAGACAAACCTTTTATGGGAGCCTGACCCATCTCGCACAAGCCTTAGATAACAAAGTATTCATTTTAAACCATTATAAAGGAAAATAACTAAAAGATTTTCTTAAATAAAAATAATTCCTTATAAATAGTAAAACATAAGTGTATTAATATTTAAAGTATATAAGAAAATATTTATAAATAATTATAAATATCAAAATAAATAGTATATTTTGATACAAACATAACCCACATAAAACTTGGTAGGGAGCAACTAATACACAAGACGAACTAGGGCTCGAGTAAAAGAGCTCTCACCACTGAATAGATAGCCTCACTGAATACCAAATGGTTGTTACCAATAGAATTACCTGAAAATATTAAAGGGAAAATGGTGAATAAACTCAATGAGGAAACAATATTCCAGATTGCCTCCGGGACATCACATAAACCGTTTTGAAAATATTTTCAGAAATACTACAAGCAACTATATAATCAGATGCTGATACTATACACTTGTATATATACAGATAGTAATTCAGAAATTTATTTTAAAATTCTTCACAAATAAAGAAGACAACAAACAATCAAATTGTTTAAGTAATTAAATAAGATAAAATATATTATCACCAAAATATTTACTGAGATCAAAACCTTTAGAAATTTAATGGAATCGGATTCAGATAAAAGGAGTCAAGATAAATAGAAGTTCAAATACATAATAATACTAAAAAAGCCTTTGACAAAACATTCACCTCCAGAGTAAATAGCATACGATTAGGCGTTACCATTTTTCAAATAATAATATATCATATGTATAACATATCTTTTAATGGGACTATAAACTGAAGCGGTTGTGCCACTGAATAACTAAATATGTATAATAATAGATACTGAAGTGACTATGTCACTGAGATACATATGTTTGGCCGAACATACGACTACCGTACTACCCAAGTAACAAGGGCTTTCTCAAAGTGGTGATATACCAAATGCTACATTTACCCATTAGCATAAGTGTCCTATATATATATATATATATATATATATAATCCATACAGATAGACAGATATACCAGAGTATAAAATCAAAAAATTGTTACACCTAATAGTTTACGAAAATACTGAAAACTAATTATCACATAACTGGTTTAATTAACCAATCCGTAATATGATTTTCAGGAAAACATAATACTAATTCTGGGAAAACATAATGATTTCCAAAAATGGTTTCCATAACAGAGATTTCATGTAGTCAAATTTTATTATTTCTAGACTATTATTAATACTGGATTACATACAAAGATTTGACATATAAAAAATGTATATGGTTCAAAAGACACAACCTATGTGTCTAAAACTGTCATCACACTCACCTAGACTCCGAGACAATAATCCAACTCACTGTCCGCCGATGAATGGTTGGTTATCTCAGAAATCAAATAAAGCTTTGAAACAGAGACGAATCACAACAACTCAGATATGGTAACTGTGGTAATACAAAGTGCGTATGAATGCAAATGCAGACTCAGATCCCAAACATATCAAAAATCCTATTTCAATCAAATATCTCAAAATATACCAATTAATCTTCCATTTGTTCAAAATCTTATTGTAGTCCCCCAAAATTTGCAAAATATTAGAAGTAGTCCATCTGAACCATGACTTACTCGAGTTAACAAAATGCCTTACTCGAGTAAGATATACATTCGGCTTACTCGAGTTAGCCACAATGTTTACTCGAGTAAGACTTGCATCAGTGTTTACTCGAGTGAGCTAAAAGTCTTACTCGAGTATGACATGCCTCTGGCCGAAAATGAACATAACCCAGAATTCATCCAACTCCCAAAAATACTATTTAATCCATATAAATCACCTCGAATCAAACTTTTTTAACAATCTGTTGACATTAACCTAACATCCGAATTTCCAAAAGTCACCAATTAAACAACCAAAATCAGAAAACCATCAATTTCTCTTCCAATTTCTTAGACAAATTAAAAATCCATTTATTACTCAAGTTCTTACTCAATCCGACCTTAATTCATTGTCAAACAATTTAAATCCATTCATTTCAATTGAAAATAGAATCTCAAAATCATCTCACATTCACCAACAGTCAATTTCCAGCAACAAAATCAAGTTCAAAAGGGTTCTATGTGAACTAGGAGCAAAAATCAAGTCAAAGAAGTAATGTTACCTTGAATCCTTGAAGAAATGGATCAAGAAGCAAAAAGAATAGATGAGAAGTGTTTTTGGGTGTCAAGGAAGTGTTCTGAGTGTAAAATGATTGACAAAAATCGAATAAACCCATTTAAATACACGAATAAATGACTGCACCGCTACCCAAAATTCAGGGCTTACTCTAGTTACATAAAATATAATTCGAGTTATATGACCCTTGTATAACTCGAGTTATCCAAAATATAACTCGAGTTATATAGACATCAAACCACTCAATTAATACAATATATTTAACTCGAGTTACACATCAATCCAATGACCCAACAACATCCAAACTTACAAAAACATCATTCTTAACACTATCAAACAATTAATGATGATCATCAAACATCTCTAAACACCTAATTAACATTTCAAACACCAAAGAATCGAATCGAAATTGAATGGAAAACTACAAGGAACTTAGTTGAAACAGACGGGGTATTACACAACCTTTGATGTTGATTTAGTGCCAATTGACCAGGGCTAGCATTCGGGCAATGGTAGAACACCATAGAAGCGAAACAAGAAGGGCCTACAATTTGGCTTTGTCCAACCTTATTAAGATATGAGCTTGCCAACTGTTCAACGAGTTATCATTATTGGTGGTAAGCATTGGAGAGCCTTTAAGACAAGATTTCCCTCTTTAAAACCACTAACCACTTCTGGGTTCGAAGACTGTTCAACATCCATAATCCAATCTTTTCGCTGCTTCTTCTAACCCTAAGCTTTTCAATATAGTGAAAGGAACTATCGATCTTATGTGGATTCCAGCACCTCTTGTCTTTGTTCCAAAATATATTTTTTGGCTTGAACCCTCAATTATTATCATAATCACTCATTAGGAGGATTATTGCTTGCAAAATCTTTTTTGGTTTCTAAAGAATTTTCGTATGAGAGGATTTCTTTCTTGGGTGATAAGAAGGTCTCGGTTTCTATCTTTCTTCATGAGAGATGGCAATAATTTATTCCTTTAGGTGCAGAAGGATTTGCTTTTAGATTGGTTTGATTCTTTGTACTCTTTGTCATCACCCAGCAAACTCGAATGACGTAGTTTATTTAGACTTGATTACTTAATTCCCCTAATGATAGTCAAAACTCATTATCACAAAAATAGCATTAAGTTACACTTATGTTAGACATGTAATCATCTACAGTTCTAACAGGAAGTATACTATATGTTTAATTAACTAGATCGGTTGTTATTGAATCAATCAACAAGATAAAAATATAACAATAAAGCAAGGGTTAATTAAATGTATGAACAGTAAAGAACAACGCCTCACAATTTGTGACGCCATGTCTTGTCGTGATTGCTTAAATATGGCTTCAGTTTGGCCTTTGAGTGAGATTTTGAGCTTTTTTGTTAATAATCAATGCCAAACTAGTGCAATTTTGATATGGTGGAGAAGATGGGATGATTCAATTCAATATAACAACTTCGGTTCGATCGGATAAGCACAATTCATGTTTATTGAGGAAGTTCAGAATGTATTTACACTGCCTTAAAATGTGAACATCATTTTGTTTTTCAACCTCCACACCAAGAAAATGATGGATATCTCCCAAACCCTTAACAAGAAATTATGTTCGCAAAAGAAGAATAATAGAGGCAACAAAATAAGGATTAACCCAGTAACAATGATTTCATTAACGTAAATCAAAATAAGAACCTTGTATGTGCCAATAGTATGATAAAAGAGAAAATATAAGAATTGGATGAGACGAAACTATGCTTCTCTAAGTAACTGTTTAATTTGCTCAAGCATGCACACAGAGCTTACCTAAGGTCGATAGAGACTGATTTAGTTTGTATACATAATTTGGAAATTTTAGATTGACAAAGCCTTTAGCTTGTTCCATATGGGCCTCCTCTTTAAGGGTGTCATGCAAGAATGCATTAGAACCATCTAATTGTTGAATGGACTAAGACTGCATGGTAGCAAGAGAAAGTACAGTCCAAATAGTTGTGGCTTTGACCACAGGGCTGAATGTCACTTTGTAATAAACTATTGACCATTTTCTAAATCCTTTGCCCACTAAACAGGATTTGAAAATGACCTTGTTCTTTTCTGGGGGCCGTTTGATTCGATATGCTCACATGTTGACAAATGACATTACTGTTCAGCATTTGGAACAAAATCCTAGTGTTATTCTTAAGCAAAGCATTAATCTTCTCTTGTATATAATGTCCCCACTCAAGATACTTTTGAGCTTGGTTAAAGGTAGTAGGTTCAATTTTTAGGTAATTTAGTGTTTTAGGTTTTTTGGTGATTAGGTTGGTTTGTCTATAGGATAAATTAGATGGATTTAGTTTCATTTTATGGGTCCTAATAGGCTTAGGATTGATTATTTGGTATTAGGTATGGTTGACTTCAAGATTTAGGGCAGGAAGAGAGGATTGAGATGAGATAATTGGTGGAGTAGAGTTACAGGTTTGATGAGGAGAAAGAGATTTGGAATAGGATGTGATAGGAGGCCATGAGGACGCTAGAGATGAAGTTTTTTAGAGATTATTAGGAAGATATATGAAAGGAAACTATGAAGATGAAGCGAAAGAAATAGAGAGGGTGGATAAGATAGGAGGGGAACAATTTTCAGTAGAATGATGAATAGAGTTGGATGCAAAACCAATTAATGAGTAGAGATGAATGAGACAATCAACCACGGTCTAGTTGGTGTGGAAGTCAAATTTTGGGGTATGTTGTCTGAATGTGGCAGTTGGAAATGTAGTCTCATTAAACCGAACATGGCGTATTGTGTATATTCGGCATTACTCAAGTTAAGACAACGAAAGCCACAATAAATCGTTGAGGAGCCAAGATTGAAACATTCTAAAGTCTAAGAGCAAAATTATGATTGTTGTATGGTCTAAACAGAGAGAAGGAATAGAAACCAAAACCACAAAGAGAAGCAGGTGACAAAGACTTATGAAGCAGTAACTGATATGGACATTTGGAATTTAGAACACAAGTTGGCATTTGGTTGATCAATGAAATGGCAACATCAAAAGTGAAATTACTATATTTTAAAGGAAGAGAAGTGTGGCGCAATAGGGTGAGGCCCGTATTAACCAAATTTTTAATTTTACATTCAGAGGTCTTATTCTGTTCATGTATGTATGGATGAGCTAAACGATGAACAATGCCCAATTCTTTGAAAAGCTTATGTAAATTTTGATACTCGCCTCCCCAATCAAAATGAATAGCGCGTATTCTAGTTTGAAATTGGTATTCAACATATGAATTGAAATGAATGAAATAGTTATAAAATTAATTTTTCTAGTTCGAAGAATAAACCCATGAATAACGAGTGAATTCATGAATGAACAAGAAATAATAACAATGACTTAAAATTGAAGAGACCAAACTTGGACCTCAAACATCATAGTTGATTATTTCAAATGGTTTTGTAGTATTATGATCAATAGACACTAAGGGCAAACGAGCAAGCTTCCCCAACTAACACAAAGTACAAAGAGTAGAAGATGCATTGGATAAAGGCAGATTGTGAGCTGAAAGGACTTGGGACATAGTTTAGTTCCTCAAATGACCTAAACAAGCATACCACATATCAAATTGGACAGCCTCACCAAGTAAAGCTGCTTTCGACTTACCACGAATTGGGTAGATACGGTTCTCACTTAGGTTGCAAAATAAGGTTTCCCTGGTTCACTCATCTTTGATAAGAAGTTCAGATGACTAAAATTCAGCAAAACAATTATTACCAGTAATGAATTTATTGACAAAAAGAAGAGACTTCGAAAGCTTGTGGAACACGTAAGACATCGAAAAGTAAGAAGGTGTGGAGTAGAGTCGAGAGGTGCAAAGTAATTGAGTGGGAAATAGGAATAGACTGGCCACTGGCAACACTGAGTTGATCATTTCCCTTGTAATCATCTATAATGCATTAGGCAAATAAATCATGAGTAATATGGTCCAAAGCACCATTGTCAAAGTGCTATGTCTAATTCAGTTTTGAAGAGTAAACTAGAGGGTAAGTAGCATAGGGGTATATTCCTATAAAGAAGGAAGGGCGATACGCCATATTGGCTTGCAGTTTTGCACTAACGACATTTATCAGCGGGGTGGTTTCAAAGACCACAGATCTGGCATGGTCAACAACCACATTGTTCGTTGAAATTCTGTTGAGGTGGCCTTAGAGATGGAGAAATAATAGGTGTACGCAGTAACGGTGCACTCTTAACGATGAGATTTGTAGTGTTGGGCTTATAGGAACTCTTGAGGAAGATCCCATGAGCAACCATTTGTCTGCAAAGGTCATGAAAATACATACGCTTAGGTCAAATATTGAGAGCAGTTATAACAATGTCACACTCTGGGCCAATGCTCAGATAAATTTAGTAGTAGAAAAAGGCTGGTCAGTCGAGGGAAGCTCATCAGAAAGAGACCTTGATCATTAGAGATACTTACGAATAAATACTTCTTCTTGAGTTCGTGCCACTTAATGCGGAGTTGGAATCATCAGTTCTGCGAGACCAAACCAAGGTAGATGCCAAAGTGCTTCACACATCATGAGAAGAAGATAAGGCAATCACATAAAGGAAAATGTCTTGCCAGGGAAAAGAGAAAACACGAATGTAGCATCTGGTCATTTTGAAACCAAACTTGATTATTAAGATTTGGAAAATTTTATAAAGATCATCAGAAGAAGGTATAGTGAGAGGAGGTGGAGCCGATCCATCAATAAATATAGCGAGATTTTGATAATTGAGGGGAGGAATGAATTGAGCCTTTTAGGCTAAATAATTCTTGGCATTAAGTTTAATAAAACATGAATAATTGGTAAAGGAAGGAGAAGAAGAAGAAGGAGAAGAAGAAGAAGGAGAAGAAGAAGGAGAAGGAGAAAAAGAAGAAGAAGGAGGAGAAGAAGGAGAAGAAGGAGGAGAAGAGGTAATGTAGGTGATTGGGGACCATTTTTATTGTTTGAATCGAAATTAGGGTGTTTTTGGTAATTTGTTGCCGCAAGGACTAGTTGGGATATTTTGCATTGTTCAAGATCTAATTTAGAATTCTAAATAATTTGAGGACTAATTTGTAATTTTAGAATATTTTAAGGACTAATATATAATTTTTAAAATGTTTGGGGATTGATTCATAATTTACCTTAACTTTTGTAACTAAAGTGTAATATCGAGAAAATATAGGAACCAAATTGTAATTTTGCATCGAGGTTCAATTTTCGTCAAGAGAGTTAGATATTCATTCACAATAGTTTTTTCAGTGTCAGTTTGGGTTGGGTCAAGCATTTGCATTTACATTTTATACATTTTCAGTATTGCAAGAGTTATCATGTTTGGCCCATTTGTAATAAATCCTGTTTCAACTCAGTTTGATGTTCGACGTGACCATCCATCCATCAATGATCAGTAATTGGATTATTAGCTCACGTGTCTAGGTGAGTGCATCGGCAGTTCTAGACACATATGCTGTGTCACGACCCAAAGTAGGGCCGCGACCGACGTATGAGGCAAACCGTCTATGGAAACCCGACTCATCTTGCACAAGCCTCAGAGAACAGAAACTACCAAGATTCATATTATTAGTCGGCTTATTCACCATATTAAAATAATTTAACGAGATAAGTTTTCCGAAAAAAATATTCCCGAATATTATTAAAATAATAGTTCAGTAAAATACGTTAAACATTATTTAACAAATACAAGTCCATAACCCGTTACCCTGTGTGGAGCAACTAATATAACCGAAAACCCGGCCCGAACAATAGGGCACTCACTGAGCGCGGAAGAGCCAAACGTCCGCTATCAAGATCACCTGAAAAGTAAAGTAGAATAAAAACAAGAAAAATAATAGGAGTAAGATTTCCTAGTGAGCGGATAATACAATAGAGCGATATATGCTCCTCAAAAAGGTTTTGAAAAAGTTTTTGAAAACTACCACATGCACGTATATATCCAAATAATATTATATATATACACACACTCGTATATATAAATAAATTAGTTCAAAATTCACTTTGCAAACCTTTTTACATACAGAGCAGACAACAAACAATTATTGTAATTATTTAGATGAAGAAATTTAAATAACATGTTTACTTTTTCTCAAATCCCAAAATAGCAAAATGTTTTCCTTTCAATTTTTTTTTGAAATTCACATTCACTTCCGAATATATTCCAAAGAACAATACCCAAATATTTTCGGAGATAAATACTCAATCCATTTCAAATATGATTTTCAAATTATTTCCAGACTTGAATACCGTAGTATTTTCAGAGTCCAATATCTAGATAGCTTTCAGAAATATTTCCAAACATTTCAAAAGTGTAGTTCAAAATATTTTTTTGAAAAGCATTCACACAATATATATATATCGGTTCTTCACCGTTACCTTATTCAACTGTCGGTAATCGATGCACATACGAAGGCTCCCATCCTTCTTCTTAACAAATAACATCGGAGCGCCCCAAGAAGAAAAGCTAGGTCGAATAAATCCCTTGTCTAATAACTCTCTCAATTGAGTCTCCAACTCTTTCAGCTCGGCTGGCGCCATTCGATACGGTGGAATCAATATCAGATTGGTACTAGGCTGCACTTCTATAGCAAACTCAATCTCCCGATTAGACGGAAGTCCTAGTAACTCCTCCGGGAATACATCAAAAAAATCTCGTACGACAGGTACGTCTCCAACCCTCAACTTTGATCCTTCAAATTTAGTCAGAACAAAAGCTAAGTACGCCTCACATTCTCGACGAATCATCTTTTCTGCTCTGACCGCTGACACGTATCCCCGCACAACACTGTCTCTCTCACCCTGGTAACAGAACCTAGTCTTATCAGGCGGTCAAAAATACACTATCTTGGCAAATCAATCCAAAGTCACATGCCAATCAGAAAATCAATCCATGCCGAGGATAACATCAAACTCTCCCACGTCTAGCAAGATAAGATCATCCTTCAACCCATGCCCATAAATGGCGACCACACAACCTTGCACCCAAAATTTAGTCAATATCTTACTATCCAGAGGTGATGAAACCTTTAATATCCTATTCAACTGATGCAATACTAACCCAATATGCTCAACAAAAGGTGGGGTGATGAATGGATATGACACTCCAGTATCAAATAAGACATATGTAGGGGTACCAGATATAGAAAACGTACCAGTAACTGCGGCATTGGAGGTCTTAGCCTCCTGACGGGTGAGATGATATACCCAAGCATGCCCTTCTATAGCACTGTTCTGGGCTGCCTGGCCCCTGCCACTGCCCTTGCCACCCTGACTATGGCTCCCAAAACCTCTACCAGCTCCCCTGCCTACACCGATACTCACTGTACCTGAGCCTCCTACTGCAGATTGTCCTACTCGGGCCTCAGTACCCCATGTCATTAAACACTATGCTATCTTGTGACCCGACTATTTACAATGGAAACATTTGTCAGTCGCTCTGTGACATACTCCCAAATGCCTCTTCTTACAGATCACACAGGGAGAAATCGAACTCCTTGAGCCTTGTCCTCCACTCTGGCCTGCCGACTTTACCAGACTGTGACTCTGAGTGCTCTGACTACACCTCTACCTTGTAGATAAATATCGACATCCCTGCTCTGACTGGGCTCTCTGGTCTCAGCCCTGCTGGCCTATCTGTCTTAGCCCTCTTGGGCTCTCTAGGATGCCTCTCATCCATATACTCAATCCTTCTAGCTCTACTGATAGTGGGTCGTAACCCATCCAAAAACTTCCTCGCCAACGCCTCCTCTCTTTGGCTCTGGGGAGGCGCATACCTACTCAAGTCTTTGAATTTATCATCATATTCTATCATTGACATGCTTGGCCCTTGACGAAAGTCAATGAACTTATTCACCTTCTTATCCTGGATACTCGGAGGAAGGACAGAAGCAATGAGTTCCTCCTTAAATCTAGCCCAACTAAATCCTCCTCGAGCCTCAAGGCTTTTCCGCCATCTGGTTGCTCTTCCACTCAAAAGAAATGCACCAATCTAACCCTGCTGGCATCATCAGTAATGCCCTGAGTCTCAAAACGGTGCTCCACATCTAGAAAGAAATCATCGGGGTCCTCCCCATCACCCAAAAAACTCTAGAAGGCTGAAGCTTCATAAATCTATCCAAGATATCATCCTCCTTAGTCAGTGGTGCAATAGGTGCAACCACTGGAGCAACAATCTCGCCCTCCTCTCCTGAAGTGGTTGATCAGGTGGCACAACTGGCAGAACTAAAGTTGCTCCTGCTAGCTGAACTGGCTGATCTATAGCTGGCTGATCCACCATTGCCTGACCCGACTGAGCTCTCTCCAAGCGCTCAAGAACTCGGGTCATACACTCAGACATCTCCATCTGATCGTTAAGAAGTTGTTGGAGCTGAAGCTGCTACTGAGGTACTGGCACTACAGCCTCTGACGTACTATGTGAATCATGCAGATCCATAGCAGATTGAGTAATGGGCTCGATAGGCTCTCGCCTAGGTCTACCTCGAGCTCTACCACGACCATGTGCCATATCTATAGATACAAACATACATAACATATATGCAAATATCAGCATGCCATATGGTTTCCACAGTACTGGAAGGTGCAAAGAAGCAATTGGACTAACTCGATCAAAGATACCTATGCTCCGCACGGACTTCACTATACCAAATATACAAACCTAGTCGCTCTGATACCACCTTTGGTATCAGAGTGCACAATTACTTGAGATTTACGAAACCTAGTCTCTGATACCACCTTTGGTATCAGAGTGCACAATTACCCGAGATTTACGAAACCTAGGCTTTGATACAACATTTGTCATGACCTATAGTTGGGCCTGTGACCGGTGTACGACGCGAACCGTCTATGGAAGCTCGGTCCATCTAGTACAAGCCTCTGTGTATAGACATTCTACCCGACTTATCCAAATATTTATTTAAATCATTTATAAAACGTTTATAAATAAAATAAAACTATATATATATACAATATAACAAAAATATCAGTAAAAATAAGATCATTAAAGAAATCCCAAAATACACAAGTGTAGCCCAGTAGCCCAATAGTAGTCCAATGTGGAGCTCTATGACATAACAAAATAGAGTCCGAACGAGGACACTCACAATATTCAAAAACGCCTCACTAGGTCCGAGACACGGATCATATGCTGAGCATATAAAATATCACCTGTGAAAGAAGGTTAACATAGACAACAAAAGAAAAAGGGATAAGAAACCCTAGTGAGGAAATGATATGTCGGACTGCCTCATACGTGCCTTACAAAGACTGGTTTGAAACCCTTTTTCAAAATACCGAACACATACATAGATACCATATAGTATATACACTATATACATAATACATTTTCTGAAATTCGTTTTACCAAAACTTTCGCATCCATATCGCACAACATGCATTCAGACAATATATACATGTACTTGTGAATTCATAATACAGAACCATGAAATATTTTCATGTAGCAGTTTGTACTCCGCCACTTGACTACTCTATAAAAGCGTGTATATGGTCGGATATACAGTTATCTCATTACCCCGATAACTAGCCACTCTCATTCTCGAAACTCGCCACTCTTAAGGTTCTACAACACCAACCCACACATGCTCACCCTCATAGAGCATCAAAGACCATCACTATAGGAAACATAGCTAAAATGGGTGGGATATTACAGTTATGATGCCTCGTAACAAGGTGTCCCATATCAGAATGTTTTTGTAGGGAACATTGAAATATTTATTCAAAATATTCGAAGTACAGAACAAAGTATTTATACCAAAATACAATCACTTTCAGACAAAACATTTACTACAAAAAATCCTTTTATTTACTTCAAAATAGAAAGTCCGTAGAAAATATATTTATTTCAGAATAAATCATTTATCTCAAAATATTCTTAAGTCCAAGAAGAACAATTTTTACAGAATATACCTTGAAATCCATAACAAAATGTTTGTTACAAAAATTATAATAAATATTAAACCATAATATTTACTTTCAAAAACCATCAAAATTCTCAGATAAAATTTAATTTTCACAACAAAGATTTTCACATACATTAGATTTTTTTTTTAGGAATTCCAATTCTTTAATTATTCCAATTTCATGCCAAGTTCAGCACAACAAAAATATGTACGGAATTTAGAGGACACAACCTACGTGTCTAAAGTGCTGGCACACTCACATGGACGCCAAGTAAATAATTCTGAGCACGTTTCACCGGTGAATGACTGGTCACCTCTGAAACCACACTGAGCTGGAACAGACAATACATACACAGATCAGACACGGTACTGTAATTGTACCGAAATGCGTGTAAATATATATGCAAACTCGAACACTCCAACAAATCCCAAAAATCTATTTTGGCCCAAAGTCTAACACGATTATCCAATTATTACACCTCGATCTAAAATTACATATCATTCCTTGAACTTTGAAAAATTATCATTTAGTCCCCGAGACTTGGTAAATTACAATTTAGCCCCCAAAATATACTCAAGTGACCAACTGGTCCTCTAAATAATCCAAACCTCCAAATAAGTAGTCAACCACTAAGAAATTATAAATTAGTCCCTAACACGTAAAATTACGAGTTAGTCCCCAAAGTATTCTAAAATTACTAAACAATCCTCAAATATTTCAAAATATTCAATTCACTCCTCCATATACTCCAAATTCCATTTTTTGTCCCTAAATACATAATTAAACAATTGGTCCCCCAATTTGGCAAATCACAACAATGGTCCCTAATTTCGCTCCACTCAACCAAAATCGATTCCAAGCATACCATTCACTTCCTAAAACCTTCTAGAACATAAATCAACCATCAATAAGCATTAAACATCAATTTAAATCACCCAAAACATCGATTAAGGTTCAAACACCAAATCAATTATCAAACTCAAACATATGCACACTCGAACACCATCAAAATGGGCGAGATGTTACATACTTCCCCCCTCAAAAGAAATTCATCCAGAATTTCCAGAAGATTCAGATAAGAAGATTAGTGAGGTATACAAAATGTTAATACATCTCCAATCTCCAATTTATTCAAACTCTATCATCCAAATCTCAAGAATCAATCCTAAGTCTCCAAATTAGAATACTAAAAAATCTTAACAACTGACATCGAGTCCAAGTATCCAATTCCAAATTATAATCTCAAGGATCAATAGACAGATCATAGAACATTGATCTATGAATCCATAACATCTCTCACTCACATAAGCTCAGAATGCAAAAATGAGGCTAGAGTATACAGAGACAAATGCAGACGCAGAATGCTAAGTATGCACGGACAGAGACAGAACATAATGCACAGAAAGACCGAGATGGTATTAAATATACAGATGTAAAGATAGAAGATACTGAGGGATATAGATGTAGAGACAGAAGATACGTACTTACAAATCGACAGAATCTAGTTAATGTGAATTCTCACTCGCAACCCATCAGAATGATGCCCTTATAGGACATTCGCTGACACTTGAGCAGAGAATAGGCTAAGTCTAACCTGACTGATGATAGCGACATACCACAAAACAGATCTGTGACAAAATTCTTAAGGAACAAAATTTAAGATACTGACAATGCAAAGGCACAAAGAGTCAAATTTCCATATGTCAGATAGCACAAACTCAGACACTCAGCAGAGATCAAACTACAGAAGTACAACAGACAAACAATTACATAGAACAAAAGGAGAATGACCCAATCAGCTTCTCACAAGGTCTCCTGGGTCAAAATATAGGTTTGCAAATGATACCCAACGACACAGTGCAAAAAGGGAATACGACAGATTCAAAGTTTACGCATAGAAATGACATAATGATCTAAAGAAATTACTCCGCTGATATCAAAAACCCCTATTCTCATCAGATTGTACTCGCAGGTCAGACGATACACTACTATCTAAATTCCGTCAAACTCTTCCTGAGTTGCTTATAACTTCTCTTTCGCCTTCATGCTTATATTATTCATCTCATCATCCTTACCATGTTTATTTAATCCCGAATAACTGTCAACCTTGAAAATAATTACATCGACATTTGTTCCCAAATAAATTCTCAAACTTACTATATAATGATTATTCTCCACATTTTTCAAAGCATATTATCAAATCCT
>CAODLS011386796.1:0-10476 GCA_948243855.1 Flueggea neowawraea | reverse complement strand
CGAAATAACAATGTTTACATGATTGGGCTAGGGCACAAAACTAACAAATTTTACATTGGTCGGGAACCAAACTATAATTTTACGTAGATTTTGTATTTTGGGTCGAGGGTGATGGATTCACTCTCGAGAGAGATTTTTAATGACTTCGAGAGTTCGAGTCTGCATTGCATTGCATTCATATTCAGTAAGACCACAATACTGTATTTGACTCTGTTATATTTGTCTTTGCTCTCAGTTATGTTCAGCTCTCAGTGCGAGCAACCCTTCACGGGTGGACCATTACTGGATTATTAACTCAGTGTCCAAGTATGTTGTTTTTGATATGTCGAGTTATAATATGAAATTGGACTAATAATTATCGGGTTAATTAATAATCAAGATTATGTGATTATTAATAACCAATGTTTTGCACTAGAACTCTAAATATATATTGGCATATATATATATATGAGTATTTTGTGTAAGATGAAATAATGAAATCTCTGAAATGCATGATTGTCTATGAAATACTATGTATATAACACTTTGATATGGGGATACCTAACTACGAGGTACATAGCCTTTGATATACAAATGCTTTGTCAAGGCCCTAGTTATCAGGGTAATAGGGTGATCGTATATCCGGCTAGATATACGTGTTTATTGAGCAGTCAGGTGACAGAGTCCACACTGCTATAGGGATATTGTTGGTCTCGTACTATGAATCCACCTATATATATATTGTCTGAATGCATGTTGTATGATATGGATGCAAACATTTTTGGAAAACGAATTTCAGAAAATGTATTATGTATGTAGTGTGTATACTATATGGTATCTACGCATATCCGTGTGTGGTATTTTTAAAGGGTTTTTAAAACATCTTTGTGAGGCACGTATGAGATGATCTGGAGTGTTTTCTCTCATTGGGTTGACCCCCTTTTCTTTTCTTTTCTTTTCTTTGTTCTCTCTATACTTCACTTTTCAGGTACTTTGTAGCGGTTGTTGATCTTCTGCGCTCAATGAGGTGTTTGTCAGCAGCGAGTACCATGTTGTTCGGGTTCGACTGTCAGTTCTGTTAGATGCTCCACATACCAAGTAGTGGGTTATGGTCCTGTATTTTTTTAAAAAATTTGAAATGGTTAACTTGTTTTAAATTATATTTATTTATTTATTTAATGATTTTGTTATTGTTAATATTTGAAAATATTATCTTTAAAACTTATTCTCAAAAACAATTTTAAAATGGCTAATAAAACTGTATTTGAATAATTGTTCTGTACTCTGAGACTTGTGTGCGATGGTCGGGCTTCCACAGACAGTCCTCCTTGTACGCCGGTCATGACCCGACTTTGGGTCGTGACAGTTGTCAACTTTGTTTTGTTGCCATTTTCATTGCCCTTAACTTTGTGTTGTAGTCATTGTTGTTGTTATTGATTTTGTATTGTTATCATGGTTGTGTCATAACTTCATTTGACTGAGGATTGTTATATGTTGAATTTGTTGCATATGTGGTTATATAGTCATGTCTTTGTGTTATGGTGGTTGTATTTAGCCTCACTATAATTGAAGAGGAGAATTAATCTTTACAAGATAAGAAAGGTTTCATATTTTTTTCCTCTTTTTCTTCATGATGTGGTGTTGATTATACTGTCAGGTCCTTTAAAATAAAAAAGCTATGATTCCACTTTGTCAGTATTTTTATGCGAGTGCTATAAGAATTGTAAGAGTATGAAAGTTGTCATGGTTTAAATAAAAAAAAATCCTAATAGAAAATTAGGAAAGACATAGGCATCAACTTAGGTTACTATTAGATAAAATGGACATGTTCTTAAAAATGTGCATGATCTGGGCATATGGCATAAAATGAGAATGTGTTTTTTTTTTTTACATTTTGAGTATGTTCATCCAACTTCAGAGGCATGACTTCAACAACTTCTCTTATTTCATTTGTTATTTATGTTTTCATATCAAAAGCGACACTTGACATCTCTTGATCTCTATGTTTATTTTTTGTCATCATCGTCAGTGGGTCAAAGCTATTTTTGCTTCTATTGGTGTCACCAATTGCGACAATTCATTGGGTATTGTTGGTAATATGTTTCTCAACTGTTGGTTTTTGAGTTTCTTTGCAACTTTTATTAGGAGTTTCCTAATCTATCAAAAAAATTTCTTCTTTTGTGAAAATTTCTCTCTATTGATATTGTATTTTTATAATAAGGTGGTGTGCATGCAATTAATGGTGAAAATTATATGCCTATCCATGATTGATATTTGCAGGTGTTTACCACTTTTTCATCTCCAAGGCTTATTGACTCTGGCCGGACATATATGTTAAAAGGGTTCGTGTTGAGTAGTAGCCTACGACTTTAAATCAAAGATAAAGTGCACCAAACAAATTGAATTTCATTAAACTTAAAATATCAAGGTATAATAAGAGGTCCAATGTACAATAACTAAAGTACAAACCAGATGCTAAGTGCTTTAGACCGGATACTAAGTGCGTAGATGAATTTTTTCAAGTTTGCATATTTAATTCTTCACGTGACTGTGTTAGGGACTATTCAAATTCAAATTCCTGAAGAGCGTATTGAATTTGTCAGTTTCTGGAACCTTGTCTACGTGCTTAATATTTTGTACTAAGTGCACAAAATAATTTCTTCAAAGTCTGTATCTTTTCAGCACCAGTTTTAAGTGCTTAGAGATGGGTTCTAAGTACATAAATGTCATTCTACGTGCTTAGTATTTTTTACTAAGTGCACATATCAATTTCTTCAAAGTCTGCACCTTTTTAGCACCAGTTCTAAGTGCTTAGAATTGGATTCTAAGTGCACAGAAGCCATTTTCAGCACAACTATTTTTTGGACTATTCTCTAAGTGCTTAGATCTGAATGTAAAGCACTTTGATACTACATTTTCATCTTTTATGGGTGTTTTATTGTCATCATCATCAAAACCAAACTCAACAACCTCCTCCTTTTTGATAATAACAAAATATACATGAATTTGAGCATCTATTCAACAATAACAAATAATTTGATCAAGGATTTCACTCATTGTCACTTGGTTAGTCCAACAAAATAATATGCATTATGTTCAAAACAAGAATTATACAATAGATAAAAAATTACTTAAACAAATTTATGCAACATTCTCCCTCTTTTTGTAATCATAAAAAAAGATATGCAAAATCAACATTCTCCCCCTTTTTATTTAAGGAAATGTAGTCAAATAAATCAATTTTCACAATTATAGCTCCCCCTAAACAACTGCATAGGATACACACAAAAAAGCATTTATCAAAACAAGCATTGCTATGAAAATGTATATCTCCTCCTTTGAAAAACATAAATTCAATGTATGCAGTAATACCAATTGAGAGCATGAACAATAAATAATCAACATAACACAAAAATAGATACCAATTAAAAAACATTTTATTCAATCAACTCAAATATGCAAGTAATCATAGCAAATAATAAAAACATGCATAAAAAACAAGTGAAAAATCAAAATGAAGTAAAATGTCAAGAATATGTTACCATACTTGCTTTCCTTTCTTTATCCTTGATGGTTGTCAAGCATATTGCACCAATTTCACATCATCACTAGAACTTGAATCATCTTCAAAGAATCTTCTTTTCCTCCTTTTGTCATGCTTCTTCAAATATGAGCAATTTGGTTTGATATGGCCCAGTTCACTACAGTCATAGCAAATGAGTTTCTTCCTCCTTTTGCTTGCCTCTTTTGCATCTCTTTCTTTATTGAGGAATGTTTGGAATTTCTTGGTGAGGTACTCCAAACCTTTAAAATCAGCTGCTTCATCATCATCATCTTCACTTGCGCTTTCAATGTATTTTGATGCCTTGAATGCAATGCCCAAATCTTTCTTCTTCTTCTTCTTACCTTCAATCTCTTCATCTTCTTTGATAGCCATTTCATGGGTGAGTGTGGAACAAGTAACTTCTCCAAAGGTAAATAATTTAGATCCTTGGCTTCTAGGATAACATCTTTCTTAGAAGCCCATGATTTTGGCAAGAATCTTAGAATCTTTCTCACAATCTCAAAATTTGTATATGATTTTTAAGAGCTTTGAGGCCATTGAGGATATCATTGAAGTGATCAAACATTTCTTGAATAGATTCTTCTTCCACCATCTTAAACAACGTGTATTTATGAACATGAAGAGAGATTTTGTTTTCTTTGACTTGGCTTGTCCCTTCATAAGCATTCTTACACTGTTGAACTTTGTTAAACTAAGATTTTCTCAAAGAAAAGTAGAGAACATGCATAGCCTTGTGATTTTAAGAGATGAGTCTTTTGCCATTGTCATTCCACTTATATTTTGGCTTCATCACCATTCTTCCATCTAAAAGCTTTCTTGGCACAAATGGACCTTCTTCCACAACTTTCCATATGTCCATATTGTCTAACTTGAGGAACACCATCATCCTTGTTTTCTAATAAATGTAGTCACTGTCATCAAAGAAATGAGTTTTATTAATAACCAAACCTTCATATCTTGAAATATCATAAATGGATGCCATTTTTTAGAATCATTAACTCTTTGGTTGTTAAACCAAAAATTCATCAAGAGTACAAGCTCTGATACCAATTATAAACCCCAATAATGACACCCCAAGAGGGGGTGAATTGGAGTTTTAGAGATTTAAGTAAAAAAATAAAGTCAAATGCGGAAGCTAAACAAAATTCAATGCACACAATGTAACGCAAAGTAAATCAAAGTAAAGAGAGTAAGGGAAGAGAAAACAAAGCTTCAATTTATAGTGGTTTGGTCCTCCTTGACCTACGTCGACTCTTTGAGATCCACTCAAAAATTTCAATCCACCATCTCCTCACTTACGGGTGGAGGAAAACAGTTTACACCACTTATTTTTGTGGGCTCAACAAGTAAGCCGTTACACCTTGTTTTATGGACCAAACAAGTAAATCAAACCTATAATTTTTGCGAGCTCAACTAGAAAATTGTTCACTTTTAGTTTTTTAAGGCTGACTAGCAACCATTTTTGGTTTTCAAGGATCAAAAGGGAAACCTATACAATCCTCAATCAAATATTTTAATTGTTACAAATTGTGTTCCCAAAACAGAGATTATATGCTCAAAAAAATCAAGAATAATAGTTGACAAAAATAGCAAAAATGGGTATTAAAATGAGAATGAGAGAAATAATGAGAAATAAAGATAACAAAGTTTACCCAAGGTTTCTCTCTTTTCTTCTGATGTCGGAGATGCCTATTTATAGCCTTTTTGGAGTTTGTAGCCGTTGGAGTCAAGAATAGAGCCGTTGTGAGAGAAAGAATTTTATGATGTCAGTAGGTAAGTAGGTAATATGCGCTTAAAATGCCTTCTAAGTGCATATTATTGAACCAATAGCTTCTGCTTGAAAAACTTCAGATGTTGTGTGCTTTATACCAAATGCTAACTACACTGATCAGATGCTAAGTGATTTAGACCAGATGCTAAGTGCATAGACCAGATCCTAAGTGCTTTAGATCGGATACTAAGTGCATAGATGAATTTTTTCAAGTTTGCACCTTTAAGTATTCACGTGATTGTGTTAGGGACTATTCAAATTCAAATTCAAATTCCTGAGGAGTATCTTGAATTTGTAAGTTTTTTGAACCCCGTCTACATGCTTAGTATTTTGTACTAAGTGTACAAAATAATTTCTTCAAATTCTACATCTTTTTAGCACCAGTTCTAAGTGCTTAGAGTTGGGTTCTAAGTGCACAAATGTCATTCTATGTGCTTAGTATTTTGTACTAGTGCACGAATCAATTTCTTCAAAGTCTGCACCTTTTTAGCACCAATTCTAAGTTATTAGAGTTGGGTTCTAAGTGTATAGAAGTCACTTTCAGCACAACCATTTTCTAGAGTATTTTCTAAGTGCTTAGATCTAAATGTAAAGCACTTCAAAGCCACATTTTCATCTTTCATGGATATTTTGTTGTCATCATCATCAAAACCAAACTCAACATCTCTTCACTTTCAGATGGAGAAAAATCGTTTACACCACTTGTTTTTTCTAGGATAAACAAGCAAACCATTACACCTTGTTTTTATAGACCCAAATAAGAAAACCTTCAACTTTTCTTATTTTTCTAAGGAAACAAAACAAGAAAAAACTTAACCACTAGTTTTCTAAGGCTCACTAGCAAAACTTTTTTGTTTTTCAAGGCATAACAAGAAAACATATCTACCCAAGCAAATAACCTTTCTTATTATAGAATCAATCCAAGATATAACAAATTCAAGCTCACACCAACCCAGAAATATGATAATAAATACAAAAGCTTAATTGGATTAGAAATATAGAGATGGGAGAGAAAGAAAATAGCAAACTTAGAAAAGGTCGCTCATTTTTCTCTTCTAATCTAAAACGTCTATTCATAGCCACTAGGTAGAATATAGATGTTAGAAGTCTCAAAGTAACCAATGTGAGAGAATAGAAAATTCTAATTTTAATGACGTCACAATCTTCTACATGTGTATCCACCATCTATGTGCGTAGTCCTTTGATTCATCTAAGTTCTACGTGCATTGTTAGTCACTCTACATGTGTTGTCTGAACTCAAGTTCTCTTGGCCTTGTATGAATTAGCATCTATGTGTTCAGTTGCTTCTCTACATGCGTTGGCTTATGATCTACGTGCTTTGTAACTTGTTCTGTGTGCGAAAAGTTTCTCTAAACTGTAGAATATGTAATTTTACCCAGACAATATGCTACATGCTTTGCACATTGTACTACGTACGTTTTCATTTCTCCAAGATAGCACTTTTGATTTCTCGTTCCTTCCTAGACATCTCTTGAGGTAATGATTCGTCTCTCTACCTCTCATTCTTTCATTTTCCATCATTTTGCATGAATGTGCATTTTAGGGTTTGAATGGATGCTCCTAGGTTCTAATGTAGGTTGTTTCTGTTAGAATGGGTGTTAAGGATTGTGATTTGGGACTTTAGGAGTCCATTAACACATAATGTAGGCTTGGATTCACATAAATCGAACATGTTTATGAATGGGTTTCAAACTCATTCGTTTTGGGCCGATTTAGTGTGCTTCTGAATTGTTTTGATGATTTTGACTCTAGATTTGAGCTCAGGGGCTTGAGTCGAGTCAATGTGGGTGTTAAGTATCGATTTCCATCGATGAAATTGAAGTTTGGTCGAGTTGGGTATGTTCTGGGCAGAGTCTTACTCGAGTAAGCAGATGGCTCAATCGAGTAAGTGATGAACACAGGTTACTCAAGTAAGCAAATCTGGCTTACTCGAGTAAGCCGCTGTTGGTGTCACTCGAGTAAGCCCTTCTGGTTACTCGAGTGAGGCTTTGTTCTGAGGGACCAAATATGTAATTTTGCACATCTTTGTACATCTTTGTGTTGGGGTCTATTTTAGGAATTTTAACTACCTCAAGGACTAGATAGCAGTTCCAGAGTACTTTGAGGGCTATTTTGAACTTAGTTGATTCTTAAGGACTTGATCGTAATTTTACATTGGTCGGGGACCAAACTGTAATTTTACGTAGGCTTTGAATTTTGGGTTGCGAATGATGGTTTATCATTCGGATTAGAGTTTCAGCATTTCGGAGCGTCTGCATCTGCATATCATTCATCTAGTACTGCCATAGTACCAACATCATTTTTTTATATCCGTTATGTATGTATCTGTTCCAGCTTTCTGTTCCTGCCAGCACGACCAGCCACCTACCAATGATGTCTGATTGGATCCTTTGCTTCAGATTCCAGGTGAGTGAAATGGTAGCTTCAGACACATAGGTTGTGTCTTCCTACTTATATCGTTTTTGATGTGTCAGGATATGACATGAAATCTGACTAATAATCATTTGGCTAATTATTAATCGGACTTATGTGGTTTGAAATAACCAACGTTTTTACTCTGTTCATACATATTGGTATATATATATTTTCTAAAAATATGAGATCTGTTCTGCATGACTGTCTATTATATTATGGTAAATATATACTCTGATCTGGAAGACCTAGTTACAGGGTACGTAACCTTTGATATATCAATGCTCTATCAAAACCTTCATCGCCTGGGTAAATGGGTGACCATGTATCCAGCCAAATACATGCTCTATTATGCTCTGGTGGCAAAGCCCACAATACTAATATGTACCCTCAGTATATATATGCTCTGCTTTGGTGGCGTAGTCCACAATACTATTATGTACCCTCTGTATATATATGCTCTGCTCTGGTGGCATAGTCCACAATAATATTATGTATACTTTGTGTATATATATATATATATATATACTCTGATACTATCTGAATGCATGTTGTTTGCTCCGTATGCGAATGTTTTGGTAAAACATTTTCTGAAAGCTATGACATACGTGTGTGTACATCTATTATTTTTGTATATAAGTGTGCGGTATATTTTGAAACAGTTTTCAAACTTGTCTTTGTGATGCACGTATGCGGCAATCTCGAGTGCTATTTCCTCACTGGGCCTTGACCCCATTTTATTTCTGTCTATCTTCTTTGTATATCTGGCAGATATACATTTTGATGCTCAATATCTGTTCAACACTCCATCACCAGTGAGGCATTATTTTCTACTCAGTGAGTGCCCTCGTTCGAGATCTACTTTTGTATTTTGTAGTTAGAGTTCCATACTGGGTTTCTGTGAGGATATTGGGCTATATTTTTGTATTTTGAATTCTGAATATTATGACAGTTTCATATTTATTTCGATAGTATTATATTCATACTATTTTTTGTAACTCGTATTTTATTAAATAAATATTTTGATAAATGAATGTTTGGGTAGAATATTTGTTTCTCTGAGGCTTGTGTGAGATGAGTTGGGCTTCCATAGACAGTTCACTTTATATGCCGATCACCGGCCCGACTCGGGTCATGATAAAGGTGGTATCAAAGACTAGGTTATCGTAACTCTTTGGCAGTTGTGTACTCTGATACCAAAGGTGGTATTAGAGCATTAGGTTTTGTATTGTCTGGGTCGGTATGGAATATAGGTATCTTTGATCGAGTCAGTTGATTTGCCTCCATATATCCATTGATCTTTGGTATGGTACTGTGGCAATCATTGCATTCTGACATCTGCATACGTATTTGTCTATCTGTTATCTGTAGCGATGGATTGTCATGGACGTGGTCGACCTAGGCGAGCGCCTGATGAGGCCGTCGCTCATTCAGCAGTGGATCTACAGGGTTCACATAGTGCGCCAGAGGTTGCAGCACCATTACCTCAGCAGTAGCTCCAATTTAAGCAGCTTATTACCACTCAACTGGAGATGGTTCAGTAGATGACTCGAGTTTTGGACAGTCTAAAGAGAGCTCTTCTAGGTCAGGCGGCTGCAGGGCAGCCAATTTTTCCAGTAGGAGCAACACCAATTCATCATAAGGTGTCGATTGTTCAGCAGCCTCAGCAGGAGGAGGTTGCAGTAGGTGGTCCGGTGGTTGCACTATGAGATAGAGAGCATGATCTGTTGGATAGATTCATAAAGATCAAGCCACTCAGATTTTCAGGTGGGATGGGAGAGGATTCGTATGACTTCTTCTTTGAGGTGGAGCATTGTTTTGAGGCTAGACACATCACTGATGATGTAAGCTGTGTCAGACTCGCTGTATTTCTTCTAACTAGTCGGGCAGTAAGATGGTGGATGAGCCTTGAGGCTTGAGAGAGATTCAGTTGGGCTCGATTCAAGGAGGAGCTAGTATCATCTGTCCTTTCTCGTAGTATTCGGGATAGAAAGTCGAATGAGTTTAGTGATTTTCGTCAGGAAGCTGGTATGACTGTGATGGAGTATGAGGAAAAGTTCAAGGATTTGAGCAGATACGCACCTCCAACGAGTCAAGGAGATGAGGCCTTGGCTAGGAAGTTTCTAGAAGGGTTACGTCCCACTATTGGCAGGATAGTGGCGACCAGAGAGCTATATACCATCCAAAAGATTTTAGAGGTTGCTAAGGGGATGGAGAATATAAACGAGAGACACCCGAATTAGCCCAAGAGGGCAAAGACCGGGGGTACTTTTGGAGGCCAGTAGGGTCGTAGTCAGGGAGCTCACTTGGGCCAGAGGCACCGACATTCATTTGGAGGGAAAAGGGCCCAGTCAAAGTTCTTAGAGTCCTTAGAGTCTCAACGTGGCGTAGCCAGCTGGGCAGAGCAGAGGACAGAGCTCGAGGAGCTTGATTTTGCAGTGTATGATCTGCAAGAAGAGGCATCTTGGGGTATGTAACATGGCAACATGAAACTGCTTTTACTATAGACAGCCGGGGTATAAGATAGTAGAGTGTCTGTTGAAGCTTTGTGCAGTGGCACAAACTGGTCAGTCTACGGTAGGAGGTTCAGGTACAGTCAGTATCGGTGCCGGTAGAGGTTCCAAAAGTATCTTTCAAGCTAGCTAGAGCAGTGACCGTGGTCAGGCAGCTCAGAGTAGTGCTTCTGTAGGAGGGCATGTTAGAGTTTATCATCTTACCCGTCAGGAGG
>CAODLS011386417.1:0-13627 GCA_948243855.1 Flueggea neowawraea | reverse complement strand
GACAAGTCTCATTGTCAATTTCGAGTGAGCCTATTGGGTCTCACACAAGAACGAATTGGATTGGTTACAAAGGTTCTCTCTTTGTGGTGATTGAATTATTAAGCTGATTAATTTGATTAATTAATAATAACTCAGTGTTTTATGATTTATGTGTTAAATAAGATTTAATACATGGTCCATTAATGTAATGGGCTTTTAATATGAATCACAAATTATCATGGTTGTAATTATTCAATTATGTGTGATATAATTAGGCCCACGTGATTGATTTATTTAATGGTAATGTATCATATAATTAAAATCCCAATAACATCAATAAATACCCATTAAAATGCGCCACAATATAAACCTAAAAAGGGAGGGTGAATTTTGGCATTCATCTTCTTATTTTTTAGGAGTTACTTTCCTTGTGTGACAAGGATGAATTCGGCACATGCACTAACTAATTAGGAGTTCATGAATAATTAGGATTTTTATTCTTGTTTAATAAGGAAAATAAAACCCTAATTTGTATGTGACAAAATTAATTAGGAAGTGTTTATTCTTGTAGGACAAGAATAGGCAAACCTAATAAGACTAGATAGGAAATTCGGAACACTATTGCTTGAATAGGATGTTGGACGAATTTTTTAAGGACAAGGAAGGGAATTTTGGATTCCTTATGCACCTATTTAGGTCTCCTAATATGCCTATAAATAGGGTGCAATCCTTGCTATTCTTTCAAGGCAAAGCTGAATTTGTGAGTGCCACTTACAAAGAGAGAAAATTATTTTGTGAGCTTTAGGATAGAGATTCTAAAAGAAGTGTTAGTACACTCAACCAATCCAAGGTAAGTTCATTTGTGTGGATACCTATAGACACGTTCGTGAAAAGGCAACGTCAATTCGAAGGGTGGTTCAAAGTTTGGAGTACTAAGAGCTACACCAACTCATCATACAATCGAACGTTCAAACTTTTGATATAAGGTAAATCTTCTAACCCTAATCATATATGATGATGTGCATAGGTCATTGGGGGAATTCAAGGCTTAAAATTTTGTTATTTCCGCTGCACTGTTTGATTATGAATGTCATAAACGAGCCGTGAATTCAAACAGTAAATTGAGGGAGAGAAGGGAATCGGGCTGGATATAAAAAAAGAGGGGCAGCTGATCGGCGGCTCATAAGTGCATGAGATTCGATGCAGTAATAAAACCCTTGGAGTATTCCTCAGATGTCGAATCCATAGGAAATGTGTATTAATTAATGATCGAAAAGTAAAGGGAAGCAATAAAAATCAAGTTTTTAGTTATGATGGGCTTGTTTTTAAAAGCATAAAACGCAATAACAAAGTAAATAAAAGCAATTAGATCATCGATATGCAAGAAAAGACTCATTTTTGCTAAATCAATGAAATGGGTTTTTGGGATTGAGTGTTCTCTCTACAATACTAACTCAATGCCTCTCTCGAGGTTACTCAAGTCGTACCTATGCTTCCGATGTGGGTCCTTTCGGCCACACCTAGCCAAACTAGGCCCATTAAGTCCATTGAGGAATTTCATCGAACGTCTTATAGGTACAAGTATCCCTACTCTAGCACACAACAAGTTGTATGCTTGTAAACCTAACCCAAGATTCATCTATCGATTCTTCACTTACGCTTGTCACAAACAACATTGTGGTAGCTAAGCACAACATCATTCCATTCATAACAAGTCATAAAATCAAATCCAAAGGGCAAACATCAATTACATAACATAAATCACCATACCCATTAAACAATCTTCAAATATTGAACATAAAACACTACACCCATTCATTAATAAGCAGACATTAATCAAAACTTACAACTCAAAATCTAAACTCAAGGATGGACTAGCATTGTTTAAATAAAATAAAAATAAACACTAACCTCTAGAAAAAAAACAACATCACCAAAATAAAAATAAGGAACATAAACTAAAAGATGGGAGGGATTCGTTTTTGAGACCATAGGTCTCTTCAAGGAACCCATTTTTCCTCTTGGCTCCTCTTCTTTCTTCTTTCAAGCTTTGGTGGTGAGTGTTGCTTGATCTAAAGGATCTAAAGATGCCCACAATGGTGTGAAAGAAGTGTATTTATACCCTTCTTGGTCCCCCCCCCCCCAAAACCCTACGACAAGTGTCCAAAAGATGCTCGTACACATGTGCCTTGGTCTCCACTCTTTTCGTCTTCATTCAGAGTTGTTTTCTTGCCTATGCAGGGTGTCACAACTGTGACACTTGAGTATCACACCCGTGACAATTTCTGGTAGCGTTTTGGTGAATATTTTGTGTGCCATGGCTGTGGCACCTTTTTGCTTCACTTTTCCTTCAATTTCTTCATCCAATCATGAGTCGGTTCAAGACCTTTCCATTTTGCATCATTTTTCCATCATTTCCACTCATTTTCTTCAATTTAGTTCATCCTACAACCATCACATGAATTTCATCATAAAAGCACAATTTATAAGATGAAAATGTATATATTCTTATAAATTTAGGGTACAACAACTCCCCCCCCCCCCCCACACTTACTCATTTGTTTGTTCCCAAGTAAACCAATTCAAAAATTTGGGGTAACAATACCAATTTGAATCAATCAATTCAAATGATTTTTGTACTATGCAGGTAACATGATTAAGAAGGCAATAAAATGTCATTCATCAACTAGAAGAACCAAATTTAACATTCCCAAATGGAAAAAATTGAGAATTCATCTATCAAATTCCTTAGTTTATTGGCATCTCTAAGGCTTGTCTCCCCTATTGCTAAGTTCAAAACACAATTTCCTTTGTTTTGGAGCAAACCTGACCTCATTCATTCATTATCCATTATAAGTGGTTTCTTTCACTATTCCTTTTATTGCTTTATTCAATTGATTACTTCCCTCTTATTTTTGGGTGCTACAAATATAGTCAGCGAATTAAGGATCCCTGTGTAAAAACACTTATTTATGATTCCCCGGATGTACTAACCTTTTTCACCTTGAGGTTGGGGCCCTACGCGCTTGTCCTTGTTTAGGTTCACCCTCAAAGAGAGAAATTTTACCATTTCACACGTTCAAAATAAGCACCTTTCATTCAATTAAAAGCCAATTCCACTCCAAAATTTTTAAACACAATTCAATCATTTAAGCATATTTGCTTGAAAACAACTTAGCAACAACTTTGCAAGCCTCATTCATGCCACCATAAAAACTAAGGTTCGACAAATAAATTCCCAACTTTACAACTTAAAAATTCTAAATAAGGTTCAAATAACCAACAAATGACATTTACTCCCTAATTGATCATGCTAAGTATAGTTACACACTACAAGATTACCTCAACAAAATTCAATCCAAATTCTATTCTTTTCAAATTTTATGCATTCTAAAAAAACTAAGCACAATTTAAGAAAAAATTTGAAGCATTTTTTGAAGAAAAAGCACACACAAGCAAAGCATTTTAAGCAATAAAGAACCAAAAGTAATCACTTGCCCCTCCCCCACACTTAGGATTAACATTGTCCTTAATGTTCAAAAATATAAATTTCAGATTAAACTAACAACCCTAAGGAACATGAGGACAATTTCAATAGTAACAGTAAAGCATAAGATAAAAGGATAGGATTTAGAAAGCTTCTCTAATTGCCATTTGCTAACCATTCCTTTCTCTTGAGAGCATGACTCCATCATTGGCATGAAACAAAATGTTAGTGGGAACAATAAATGTATAGGCATGGAAATTTGGTAAGGGACCATGAATGAGTTGCATAAAACAGTCCTTCATAGCTTTATTTGAAGCAAACAAGCAAAACAAGAAAATAACTATTATATAGTTTATCGTCATTACGGACTATGCATCGGCATACTACATATACAATCTCTTCCCATAGAGCACAAGTGGTTTATGAATATAAAACACAAAATGAATAGCTCCACATGAACAAATATAAGACATTAAATACGATCAACACAACGCATAAAAGCAAAGAAAAATAAAAGATCACAACTAATAACATCATTCCCCTGCAACGGTGCTAAAAATTTGATCGGTGTCTCGCAAGTACATGAGAATTGATGTAGTAATAAAACCATTTGAGTATTCCTCGGGTGTCAAATCTACAAGGAACATGTATTTATTAATGATCAAAAAGAAAAGGAAAGCGATAAAAACTAAGTTTTGAGTTGTGATGGGCTTGTTTTTAAAAACATAAAATGAAATAACAAAGCAAATAACAACATTTGGATCATCCATATGCAAGCAAAGACTCATTTTTGCTAAATCAATGAAATGAGTTCTCTCCACAAGACTAACCCAAGGCATCTCTCGAGGTTACTCAAGCCATGCCTACGCTTCCAAGGTGGGTCCTTTTGGTCACACCTAGCCAAACTAGGCCCACTAAGTCCATTGAGGAATTTCATTGAACGCCTTATAGGCACTAAGTATCCCTATTCTAGCACACAATGAGTTGTATGCTTGTAAACCTAATCCAAGCTTCATCTCTCGATTCTTCACTTAGGCTTGTCACAAACAACATTGTGGTAGCTAAGCATAACATCATTCCATTCATAACAAGTCATAAAATCAAATCCAAAGGGCCAATATCAATTATAAAACATAAATCACCATACCCATTAAACAATCTCCAAATATTGAACATAAAATACAAGACCCATTCATAAATAAGCAAGCATTCATCAAAACATACAAATCAAAATCCAAACTCAGACCTGGACTATCATTGTTTAAATAAAATAAAAATAAACACTGACCTCTAGAAGAAAAACAACAACACCAAAATAAAAATAAGGAATAGAAAACAAAAGATGAGAGGAATTCCTTTCCGAGACCATAGGTCTCTTCAAGGAACCCCTTTTTTTCTCTTGGCTCCTCTTCTTTCTTCTCTAAAGCTTTGATGGTGAGTGTTTCTTGATCTAAAGGATCTAAATATGCTCATAATGGTGTTAAAAAAGTGTATTTATACCCTTCGTAGTCCCCCCAATACCCTAGGACAAGTGTCCAAAAGATGTCCCTACACATGTGCCTTGGTCCCCACTCTTTTTGTCTTCATTCGGAGTTGTTTTCTTGCCTCTACAGGGTGTCACAGTTTTTCTACTGGCATTTTGGTGAAAATTTTGGGTGCCACAGCTTTGCTTCACTTTTCCTTCAATTTCTTCATCCAATCATGAGTTGGTTCAAAGACTTTCCATTTTGCATCATTTTCCATCTTTCTGACTCATTTTCTTCAATTTAGTTCATCCTACAAACATCACATGAATTTCAACATAAAAGCACAATTTATAAGATGAAAATATATACATTCTTGCTTGATTATATGTGTAAATTTAGGATACATCAGCAGTAGTGAAAATCGAACCAATAGAACAGCTAAAACTGACCCAGCCAAGCCAAACCGATCAAAACCGAACAATCCAAAATAGAACCAGCCCACATAAACAAACTCAACCAAACTAGTCATAAAAACAACTCAACCAAACCCACCAATGGATTTTCAACCACCCAAAAAAACCCAAATCATTTCACAAAAATAAACCAAGCCAACTCATTAAGACTTAACCCAACCAATCAAATCAGTGAACTGAACCAATAAACCAACTAATGGATAACCCAACCGAAATTGTCTTTTTTTTTCATCAAATACCATCAAGACCACGTGTAATATCTCGCTCGTTCCGACTAAATTCCTGTTGCATTCCTTTTCACTCTATAATGTTTTGAGATGTTCAGAGATGTTTTGTTCATTGTTCTTTCGAGTTTCGATGTTTGGTTAGTCTCGGAATGATGGAATTGATGATTCTATGTAAGAAATGGCTTAAAAGTGGGAAATTACATGCATTAGGCATGTTGGAGGTGTATTACGTGCATTGTAGGCTTGTTGTGCACGTAGAAGGTGCTCGGTGTATGAAAGCAATCAGTTTTACCCCGTTTACACGGGTAACACATGACTTACCCACGTTAAGGCTGTGTTACGTGCATAGGAGGCATCTTCTGGGTTTGGAACCATGAGCTGGGAAGGGCATTACGCACGTTAATCCCTCTGTTAAGCATGTAAGACACCTGTTATGTGTGTCACATTGATTCTAAGTGCGTAAACGTGCCTTTTATGGGTGATTTTGAGTGCCATGTAGCATTTTAAGGTCGTGCGTCTATAAATACCCCAAACCGACCCTCTTTCGACCATTACTCACTCTCACCTGCCAAAATCACTCCAAATTTATTTCTCTCCATCTCCCATCACTTCTCATTTATTTCCTTTGGTTCCTTAACATCTATGAGGTAAGAAACGTCATTTAATCTCTTATTTTCTTTATTTTGCTTCCCGTTTGTTCATCTAGGGTTTAGGTGAATTTGCTTGCCATGTTCGGATCTCCTCTTCTCTTTTGAAATGGGAGTTAAATATGGTCATATTGTGGTTGTTTGAGGTAGGATTCATGGAATTTAACCCTGATTTTAGAGATTTTTGTGCTTGGATGAAATGAGTTTGGTAGGTGACAGATTTGTATATCTGACTTGAATATGCTTTTTTTTATTAAATGGATGTTAGAGGATGTTACATTATGATAGATCAAGCCTAGAAACATATATATCAAGTTTTGAATCAAGAGATTTGATGATTTCTTGGTTGGGCTAGGGTTAAGTTCGGTTTTAGCTCAAATTCTTGAATTTTTGAGTTCTTTTTAGCCAACAAATTGTACATCTATGTTCTAGAGGTTGAGATTGACCAATGTGGGTGTTTAGATTCGATTTTTGTCAGTTGAATAAAGTTGGATAATTTGGATAATTTTCCATTGAGAACCAAGCATGATATTTTGCCTTTAGAGACCAAAATGGAGTTTGGTATTTATATTTGGGAATTTATTTGAATATTTGGATATCTGAGAACTTAAGAATGATTTTTTGAGTGCTAGGGACTCATTAATAAATTTGGAATATTTTAGGGACTGAATCTTAATTTTTCAATGTTCGGGACCAATGTGTAATTTTACACTAAGGTTAAATTTTGGATTATAATATTAGGCTTTGGTCCGAAATAGGTTTTGGGCATCGTTTGAGGGTCTGAGTCTGCATATGCATGTGCACACATTTTGGTACAACCACAATACCATTGTTTCATTTGCTTTGTTTCTAATATACTTTGTTTTCGATGTCTTTGTTTCAGCTTCGTGTTCCTGCACCGACTAGTGGCATTTGATTGGATTGTCAACTTGGACATCCAGGTGAGTGGATGACAGCTTCAAACACATAGATTGTGTCTTGAAACTCCTATTGTTTTTTTTTGTGCTGGATATATATTTTCAAAAATTGGACTAATCTGAGGATTGGCTAATTTAATAACCTGATCATGTGATTTAATAATCAGTACTCCGTTTTTGGAATATGGTATATATATTATATATCCCCTCTGTTTTTGCTTGTGATTTGCATGCCTCTGCTTTTGTCCTATATTAGTATGGTTTTGCTTCTGATATGGGACACCTAGCTATGGGTTACATAACATTTGGTATACCAATGTTTTGTCAAGGCTCAGCTACCAAGGATGTTAGTAGCCATATGTTCCGACCCAACACATGATTTGCTTTTGAATAGTGGCTGAGACCACGCCTGTTATGCATGTTGGATGTTGGCGCAGACCATATCACCTCTTATTCTAGTGCTCTATGCACACATTTCTTTGGTCCCATATATTCTGATTTTGACTCTTATATTATTATTATTATTATTATTATTATTATTATTATTATTATTATTATTATTATTATTATTATTATTATTATTATTATTATTATTATTATTATTATTATTATTATTATTATTATTATCATGCCTGCGTGCATGTTGTTTGCTTTGATTGAGAATGTTGTTTAATGTTATTATGCATTAGCGTGTATATGTATGTATTCACTTATACCTACATGTGGTATTTTTAACTGTTTTCAAGATAGTCTTTGTGATGCACGTATTAGGCGATCTGGAGTGTCCTTCCTCACTGAGTTTCTCACCCTTTTTTATCATTTTCCAGGTGCATAGATTTTGGCTTCAGCAACTACATCGCATCTTGGACATCAATAAGGCATCTTTTGGTTATTGATGCCCTTTTGCTCGAGCTCCTTTTGTTTTAATGATAGAGCTCCACACCAGGTTGCCATGATTTATGTATTTTGGTATGCTTACACTGATTTTGTATATACATATGTTTTATATATGTAATTATATATTTTGACATATGGTAAACATGTTTTTATTAAATATGTTTGAGTAACAAATGGTTTTGATAAATGAATAAATGGGTAGTGTATTTGATTCTCTGAGGCATGTACGAGACGAGTCGGGTCTACAGCTCGGTTCATGTTGTACGTCGGTCATGGTCTAGAAAGGGGTCATGAACCCCAAGAACTTTAATTCACTCCAAAATATTCATCATCTAACATCTAAATCAAGTCTCCAATAATCTAAATGTACAAACTTGAATCATCAACAAATCAAAAACCAAATCGAATTTAAATGAGGTGTTACAACAGTAGTTCATAAATTTCAAGCTTGATTATTGATTCTATGTTCGTATACTTGTTGTTAGGATTTAATCTTATTTATCTTGTCAATTCAATCAACTAGACCATAAACGTAAATAAGTTCTATTGGAATCTAAAGAATATAACTATTTGAACAATTAATTCAACTATTGCTTAAGGAGTTAGCTTATCGTCTTTAACTTATTTGGACCTGGCTTAAGAGATTAGAAGAGATGGATGTTGTGGGGTGTTTTCTTGGCCAGAATTATGGGATTTAGAGGGGTTTGTTGTCTGACTTTGTTTCAGACAGTAGAGATATGTTCTAAGCGGGCTGGTGTATTTATATATGTAAACAAAGAAAGAGCTTTAGATTAGTATGTCGGTCTATTGTTCTTATCCATCCCGAATGAGAATTGCACCATCACTTATCCACTATCAATTATTTATTTTTAACTTAATTTTCTTTTTTTTCACAGTACACCCAGTATCCTGTAATGTCCCACACCGAGCTGAGAGAACTTAACGTGCCCAAACATAACTTAATTTTCTTTGTGTGTGCAGCTGTGAAGCTCTAATATAGAAGAAAAATGTGGTAAGTTTCTGATGTGTGCAGTAATACATTAATCTTTCACTCATTATACTATTTCTCTCATTGTTAACCTCTTATTATACTTTATTATAGTACCCACAATTACTTCACTCAGTATTTAATTTATTTACAATATACAAATAATAATAAATATATTTATTTCACATAAATATTTTGTAAGTTGATATTTGAATAAAAAATAATTGTTATATTATAGAAAAAATATATAATAAATTTATCTAAATATTAATTCTAAATATTAATAATTAATAAACATTAACATTAGCACTTAATATATATTACATTACATTAGTAAATATAACAAAGTTACATAAACATTAATTTTAAACATTAGCATTAATACTTAATAACAAAGCTAGCAATTAACTCTAATAATTGATGACTTTAGTTTTGATGATGATGTGTACAAAACTTCCATGAAAGATGTGCAAAGATGTAGACTATCTGAGTTGTGACATTTACGCACATTAGGCCTTACCTAAGCACATTCGGCCTTACCTACACACAAAAATGGCACTAGAGTCAGTAAGCATCAGAGTTTGGGCTAACGCGCAGATGTGGATATAAAGCACATAGATAAGAAGCATATCTCACTGGAATTAATTTTTCTTGGCTAACACACACAAAGGATATGCTACACACGTAGTCGGGATTTATATCTGAATAAAAGTTATGAAATATCTCATAGGCATGTAGAAGAGGACTTTTATATAACCTAAAATTACACAATTATTCAAGCAAGAATTCAATCATTTTTGACCTATAATTCAATGTTTAATGTCATATTTACAAACTTTTTGTATTTGGTTTCGGTCTTGAATGATTTGGATGAATTGGGAATGAAGATGAGAAAAATGGACGAAAAGCGGCTCGAACACGGGAGGCAGAACAATGGACCATGGCCATGGTGGTGAAGGCCACGGTCTGGCCACGGTCACCACCATAGCAGTGGCCCAGACCATGGTGAGGAGCTCATGGGAGCTGAGATGGGCCACACCTGTGCAAACGAGCGTGGTGAATGCCATGGCCGACAAATTTATGTGGCAATAAGACTCTTTTGGTGGACAAAATGTAGACACTTGAGGGAATTTTAGGCATGAAAAATAATAAGGTTTCATCACATGTAAAGGGATATAAATACCCCTCTTATTCATTCTTCCACACACTTTTACACTCTACATTTTATTTTGGCAAGAACACATTTTTTTTCTCTCTTTTTTGAAGGAACGTTCTTCAAGGGTTTGAAGGAAGGGAGAAGAGGACTTGAAGGCTTGACGATTTCTCTACAACTTAATCTACAGAATCTTTCTCTACACCTTATTCTCTCTCTTTTCTCTTTATTTTAACTGTTGCTCACCATGATTTGTGTTGTATGTCATTGTCATATTTTTATGAACATGGTCATGGTAGCTTAAACCCTTTGTTAGGGTTAAGAGATGTAGACTCTTGATAGAGACTTTTTATATTTATGAATGGAAATGAGGTATTTCATGTCATATTTTGTGTTTGTGTTGGATTGATTTAATGACTTGTTATGTACGAATATTGCTATGCTTGATCACCATAATGATATTAGTGACAAATTTAGGTGAATGATTGAAAGATGAAACTTAGATGAGGTCTACAAGCATTGAACTTATTGAACTTAGGGTAGAAATACTTTCAGTAGATAAGGTGTTCGATGAAATTTCCAAATGAACCTAATTAGTCTAGTTTAATTAGGTGAGGCGAAGGACCCTCCTAATAAATGTAGACATAGCTTGAATGACCTTGAAAGATGCTTTAAGCGACATTAGTGAGAGAACACTCAATCTATAAAAACCCGTTCATAAATATAGAAAATGGAAGTCTTGGTCGAACCTCGAAAGCCCTAACACTCAATCATATATTGTTTTCCTTGAATCACAATTTCTTTGAGTGTTTATTTCATTGCATTCATGTTTCTTATTCAAAAATATAAAAAAAAAATCAATTGTTGAACTTTTATTTTCTTGTCACGAATTGATCACATTAGTAAACGATTCATTTAGGTTTGATATCCCTTGGAATATCCCTTAGTAAAACTACATTGATAATCGTGCTCTTGTGGATAGTCGATCAAGTTTTTGGCGCCCAGTTGCTGGGGAACGGTGTGTATTATGTTCTTCTCTTTTTATTTTATTTGCATTCATAGTTGGCCTTTGCAAAATTTTAGGTGATACATACACTTGAGACGTTCTAGAAGTGTCGAGGGTAGAACACTACAAGAGAATGAAGGGATAGTTCCTTTGATGCTGGAGATTGAATGATTTGAAAGGGCAAACTGGGCAAATAGACGAAGGGAGCAAATGGCTGAAAATCCTAGGCCTCAAGTTGCTCATGAAGATGAGGCGAGATTGGTTAAACTACTGGGTAATGGTGTTGGCAACCAAATGCCAGTGAGAACAAGCATACAAAATATTCAAAGGTCGATGATTGGCACTTCACCTTCATGCATTCACTTGACTCTGACCGCTCAAAATTATAAGTTGAAAAACATCCATTTCAATATGTTTCCTTCTTTCCATGGTCCACCTTTGGTGGATCCACTTACATTTTTTAGGTAGTTTTACACAACAATCCAAACATTCCCATTGCAAGGTCTAATAGAAGATGAGCTTAGAACTCGGTGTTTTCCCTACACTTTGAAAGATCGTGCTAAGCAATGGTTGATCAATCTTCCTGAAGGATCATTGGATAGTTGGGATGAAGTATATGAAAAATTCATGATGAAGTATTATTCACCTCAGAAAACAGAGGAGTTGAGGAATAAAATATGTTCATTCTCGTTAATGGAAGGAGAGTCATTCTATAAAGGTTGGGAGAGGTTTAAAATGCTTCTAAGCCAATGTCCCCATCATCAATTTTCATTGGCTTTGCTCATTCGCTGTTTCTATGATGGATTGACTATGCACCATTAAACCTTGGTGGACACTGCAACTGGGGGTTATATTGGTGATAAGACTGCTGAAGAAGTATATGAAATTTATGAAATGCATGCCATCAATTCACAACAAAAAGCGATGAGAGGTAGAGGGAGTTCATGAATTTTATTCTTCCACATCTGACTTGGTATCCAAATTAGATGACCTTGCAAGGAAGATGAATTTAATCTTGAATGCCAATGTCATAGAATGTGAACAATGTTGTTTGGTGCAATTGGTCATACCGAAGCAACTTTCAACACGAACCAACAAATAGGAGGTGGACTTGAAGAAGCTAATTACATGGGAATATTTCCTAAACCTCAACCAAGAAATCATCCCTACTCGAACACCTACAATCCAGGATGGCACAACCATCCAAATTTCTTATGGAAAGATCAAAATGCCAATCTACCAAGACCAATAGGACCACCAAGATTCCAACCAAGGCCCCCATTCCAACAACAACCATCACCTCAACAAAACATTCAAGAGAAGAAGCCATCCTTAAAAGACCTATTCATGCAATACATGACAAAGATGGATGCAAAGTTAGATCAAATTGTGCAAACTCAATAAGAAACCATTTAGAACTTAGAAAGACAAGTTGGTCAATTGGCCAAGGCATTTACGGAGCATGAAAAAGGAAAGTTGCCAAGCATTTTGGAGGTGAATCCAAAATAGAATGTTATGGCGGTTTCTTTAAGGAGTGGAAAGGTGTTAGATAAACCAAAGGTGGAGGTAAAGCCAAAGCAAGACAAAGGCAAAGAGGTCGTGGTTGATGAGGCTCCAAATGATGAGGCAAAAGGTGAGAAAGATGAAGAGCTCTGGTCCAACAAGCAAGAGGAGGTAAAACCTTATGTCCCTCCCATTCCATTTCCACAAAGATTGAAGGATCGCACCAAGCAAAACAACTTTATGAAGTATTTGGATATTTTTAAGAAAATCCAAATGAACATTCCATTTATAGAAGCAATTTATCACATGCCCCACTATGCAAAATTCTTAAAAGAAATTGTTTCTAACAAGAAGTTGGAGGACTATGCAACCATTTTTTTGACCGAAGAATGTAGTGTGGTCATTCAAAATAAGCTTCCTCCAAAGCTTAAAAATCTTGGGAGTTTCACCATACCATGCACCATAGGGACTTGCAGCATTGATAAATCGTTATGTGATTTGAAAGCATCCATTAATCGCATGCCTTTCTCAAATTTTCATAAGCTCGGGATGGGAGAACTCAAGCCATCTACCATTTCTCTTCAACTTGCCGATACGTCCATTCGATATCCTTTGGGCGTGCTTGAAGATGTTTTGGTAAAGGTTAGTAAATTTTATTTTCCTACAGATTTTCTTGTTCTAGAAATGAGTGGGGACTTCTATATTCCTATCATTTTAGGAAGACCTTTCTTAGCCACGGGGGGAGCTCTTATTGATGTTCAACAAGGTAAATTAACTTTAAGGATGGAAAATGAAACTCAAGAATTTAATGTGTTTAAAGCCATGAAATGTCCATCCTTAAATGAAACATGTTTTAGCATTGATGTTGTTGAACCTTTGGTAAG
>CAODLS011386353.1:0-11043 GCA_948243855.1 Flueggea neowawraea | reverse complement strand
TCATATGTCTTATTTGAGTTCATTTTAAAAAATGATTTAGTCACATATATTAAACATAATTATGAAATATTTTTATACAAAATAATTAAGACGTGGAACATATGTGTGTGAAAACTAGTATGAATATAGAAAGATAAATATGAACAAATTAAATGTTAATTACACGTATGATCTTTAAAAATCAATCTTGTTCTATTCGGCATCCATAATTTAGTCAATGATGTAACAAACAAGTGATTTTTATTTTTTAAAGATACAACTAAGATTGAAAAATCCACGGCAAGATCTTAATCAATGATGTCAACCTAAAGAAGAACAGGCCAATGACAGATACCTCAATTATTATTATACATTAATAAATGCATGCATTTCGTCAGATCTAATCTTTTTTAACTCGTAAACATATATATCTTTCAATCTTCATTCTTGTTCATTTAATCCATGGACGCCATATTGTAGGCCTCAACCGGACTAGTTCTTTTCACATGTCAACTAACCAACCAACCAACCAACCATTCGATTTTTCTCATCCATCAATGTTTAATACATGAAATAAAAGTAAATAATTAAATAATCTTTTTCTATATTTTACCGTTGTTTTCATATTAGAAAATTGACATAGAAAAAGGGTTTACTAGATGTTTATTAACTATCTATACTACATGACAGGGGCGGAGGGAGGGTTAGTTGACTTAACTGCAGGTGCTGAGTACCCCTACTCCTTCTCGACCCACCTTCGTTTTTGGGGTTTGGACTCCATTCCCAACACTAGTTTTAGCACCAACCTTAATTTTTTCTATTCATGGTTTCGATACTGTTGCATGCTACTCATTATGTGGTATTTCATTAAAAGATAATAATATTTTTTATATTTTTAATTGTTAAATATAAAAAATATATAGTTCGGACTATATAACGATAGTTATTTTGTTATATTGGTACACTGGGAAAATAATGTTTGAATTTTATTCATTTCTAATGCTAAGAATGGAGTCAATAATTCTAAAAAATACAATGCAAGTCAAATGTAAAGCCACTATATTATTTTTCATTTTATTCATAGTGATTACAACTTGCACATATATATATAATGTTTGGTAGAAATTTTTTATCACAAATCAAACATGGCAACAATAGTTTCAATGTGTATTTGGTCTCTTCTGATCCTTATAGCAGCATCTCCATTTTCATTCTCTTCACATCTCCAGTACAGTCTACAGAAAGACTCGTCACTTTCAGTGAAGAAATCAGACCACCTCTTGATTTCACCAAACAGAACATTCGCCGCCGGATTCCATCCAGTTGGAGGCAATGCTTACTGCTTTGCGGTCTGGTTCAACGACCCTTCTTGCCCCAGCAACTGCACTGTAATTTGGACTGCAAATCGCGACAAACCTGTCAACGGTAAGCTCTCGAAGCTCTCCTTACTTGGAACTGGAAATCTTGTCTTGTACGATGCAGATGGTTCCTCTGTTTGGTCCTCCAATACTGATAATTACACTCGCAACTCGTTGTCCTTATGTCTTCATGACTCTGGAAATCTTGTTTTGGTGAATGAGTCGAGTTTTGTTGTATGGCAAAGCTTTGATTTGCCTACAGATACGCTGCTCCCTGGTCAAACACTTACTAGACGTGCCATGCTTGTTTCTTCAAGAAGCAGGACTGACTCTTCTTCTGGGTTCTATAAGCTATCTTTTGACGAACACAATGTTCTGGTTATTAACTATGATGGTCCTGACACTTCCAGCACTTTTTGGCCTACTGGTCAGTCGGTTCTCCCAAGAGACATTGGAAGAAGCACATATAATAGTAGCAGAATAGCAGTGTTAAATGATCTTGGAAAGTTCAGTTCATCAGATAATTTTACTATTTACTCTGCCGATTATGGTGCAAGAATACAGAGAAGATTAACGCTTGATTTTGATGGAAATCCTAGAATTTACAGTAGAAACAATGTGAGTGGCTATAATTGGGTTGTGTCATGGCAAGCAATTATTAACGCCTGCAAGATTCATGGCTCTTGCGGGCCTAATAGCTCCTGTAGTTTTGTTCCCAAATCTGGGGTGAAAACATGCTCTTGTCTTCCTGGATTTCGCAGAATAGACGATATGAATTGGTTTCTTGGCTGCAAACCCGAGTTTGATGTTTCATGTGGTACTGATAATATTGATTACCTTCCATTGCCTTATGTAGAGAGTGATGGGTATGATTTTGGCTTTTACGTGAACACAACACTTGGAAAGTGCAAGCAGATATGCTCACAAAGGTGTGATTGCAAAGGCTTCACGTTCAAGTTCGTCTTCAGTGGCAATCCTGATAATATTCCTTACTGTTTCCCGAAAATACAGCTGCTCAACGGATACCGTTCACCCAACTTCAGAGGTGTCTTGTACTTGAAAGTGCCAAAATTCAATCGAAGTTTTTCAAACGGAATGCAAATTCAAGACAAGCCCATGGCTTGCCCTGATCTAATTCAAGAGCCTCTGTATAGAGATTATGACATCGATTACAATAACTCGTCGCTCAAATTTTTGATTTGGTTCGTTTCTGCAATTGGGATCGTGGAAATTTCAGCGATGGTTTTGGTTTGGATGTTTCTAATCAGAAACAAGCAAAGCAGAGTTGTAAATGGGCAAGTGTTCCAAATCGCAGACACCGGTTTCAAGAGATTTACCTATGCCGAGTTGAAGAAAGCAACCAGGAATTTCAGACAAGAAATTGGGAGCGGAGCTAGCGGGGTTGTGTACAAAGGGGAGTTACCGGACGGCCGAGTCGCGGCCATCAAACGACTGCACGAGTCAGAACAAGGAGAGGCCGAGTTTCTTGCAGAAGTGAGTGCTATTGGAGGGCTTAACCACATGCACTTGATAGACATGTGGGGATATTGTGCGCAAGGCAAACACAGACTATTAGTATACGAGTATATGGAACATGGTTCTTTAGCTCAAAATCTCTTGTCCAACACCCTTGATTGGAAACAGAGGTTTCAAATCGCTCTCGGCACTGCCAAAGGCTTAGCTTACTTACACGAAGAATGTTTAGAGTGGGTTCTACATTGTGATCTAAAACCACAAAACATATTACTCGACACTAACTATCAACCCAAAGTTTCCGACTTTGGCCTGTCCAAGTTGATAAACAGAGTTGAAAACCACAGTTCTAGCTTCTCAGGAATCAGGGGGACCAGAGGTTACATGGCCCCGGAATGGGTTTATCGTCTTCCCATTACTGCCAAGGTGGATGTGTATAGCTATGGAGTTGTTGTGTTGGAAATGATAACAGGGAAGAGCCCAATAATGGGAGTTTCCAGCTTGGAAAGTGAAGGACCTAAAGAAAACGCTAGATTGGTGAATTGGGTGAGGGAGAAAATGAAAACCAGTTCAGGAGCAAAGTCAGGGATCGGAGAAATTCTAGACCCAGGTATTGCCTTTAATTGTGAATTAGATGAGGTTAAACATGTCGTGGAAGTGGCACTTCAATGTGTTGAGGAAGACATGAATACTAGACCCAGCATGAGCCAAGTGGTTCAGATGCTTGTATCTTAGTGCTAAGGGTTTTATGTATTATTAGTTTGAGATTAAAAATTTATTTAGAAAAACTGGTGTAGAATTTTATATTTTTATTTTGATAAAATTATATGGTTACACTTTCATGTTACAGATTAATGCTATGGTCTTTTTATCCCTAAATAATAATTTTTAATCACCTTTAGTTTTGACTTTACTAAAATCTTATGAAATTCAATACTATTTTTTCTTTATTTTTATTATGCTTGTTTGACAGGATAAATTATTAACAAATTGATGTGGTAGTGTATTTTAAGGACTACGCTTTTGCACCAGGGCCGGATATTTAGTGATGAGAAATGATTTCGCTTTAGATGTTTTATTGTGAATATAGATTTCTTTGGATAAAATACGATCACCTTCTATTAAACATATTCAACTAAGCTGATATTTCATAATAGAAATACTCACTAACCTCTTACTTAGTTATGTTGATCCCGGAATTGATGTGCGGAATAGAAATGAATTGAGAATGTAGATTTCTAATCTCAATGTAGATTTCTAATCTCTATTATTTGACTAGCTTATCTGATAACTTGGGCGAAAAGAACAGTATAAAGAAGCTTCTTGTTAAATCAAATTCAGAAATGACCATATAGTTGTCTAAGCTTTACATCTTTTGGTATCAGAATTCTCATGAAACATCGGTTGTAATTTTCTTTTATTGAAACTACATAGATAAAATATACATGATCAAAAGACGTAGCTTACAATGAAGTCAAAATAGGCATGTACTATCGTCAAAAAAAAAAGAGGGGTATGTACTAATATATTGCAAGTTTTCTACCCATAGATTCACAATTTTCGGCTCTGAAGCATTTCGACAACTTGGCCCATAGTGGGTCTTGAATTCATGTCTTCCTCGACACATTTGAGGGCCACATTAGTAAGAAGTTCAATCTCATCAATTTCACAACTAGAAGCAATTATTGGATCCACAATTCCTTCAATCCAAAATCCTCCTTTACCAGTAATCTTCTTCTTCTTCTGATCCCTAACCCAACTGACTAGTCTTCCTGGCTCAGCCACACCATCTCTTCCAGGATTGGGAACTCCAAATGGGCTCGGGTTCATACCAGTTATCATTTCCAACACAACAACACCGTAGCTGTAAACATCTACTTTGGAAGTAATTGCAAGACGATAAACCCACTCCGGAGCCATGTACCCTCTGGTTCCTCTCATCGTTGAGAAAGATGACTTTGGAAGTGCACCTCTATTGATCAACTTAGACAGTCCAAAGTCGGACACTTTAGGCTGATTGTCAGAGTCCAACAATATGTTCTGAGGCTTCAAGTCACAGTGTAGAACCCACTCTAGGCACTCTTCATGCAAGTAAGCTAAGCCTTTAGCCGTTCCAACGGCTATTTGGAACCTTTTTTGCCAATCAAGTGTATTGGAAGAAAGGTTTTGTGCTAGAGAGCCATGTTCCATGTACTCGTACACCAACATCCTGTGCTTTCCCTCTGCACAATATCCCCACATGTCTATCAAGTGCATGTGGTTGAGAGCCCCAATCGTGTTCACTTCTGCAAGAAACTCAGCCTCTCCTTGTTCGGATTCGCGTAGTCGTTTGATTGCTACAACTCGGCCGTTGGATAACGACCCTTTGTAGACTATCCCACTTGCTCCACTTCCAATTTCCTCTTTGAAATTCCTTGTAGCTTTCTTCAATTCGGCATAGGTGAACCTCTTAAAACCAGTGTCTGCAAGTTGGAATACTTGTGCTATTTCATTGTCACTCCGATTGGTTCTGATAAGTAAAAACCAAACTAAAGACATCCCCAATATCTCAACAATCCCAATTGACCCAACAAACCAAATCATGAATTTGAGCGACCAGCTGTGATGTTTATTGTCATACTTTCTCTCCAAAATCTTCCTATTAGTGGGAGCAACACAATCCAGATCGTTTTCTTCAATATGCAATGTTTCTGAGAAATTGAGATGTTTGGGAACTTTCACATGAAGAATACCTTCAAAGTTGGGAACTCGGTAACCATTGAACAATTGTGCCTTGAGGAAACAATAAGGATAGTCATTAGGATAATTTCCATAGACGAATCTTAACTGAAAGCCTTTGCAATCACATCTTTTCGAGCATTTTTCCTTGCATTGGTCTAGCGATGTGTTCTGATAAAGACTCTGAAAATCATATCCATCGCTTTCAACGTGTGGCAAGTGAAGGTAAGTAACGTCATCTTGATAATCAAGACATGAAATATTGAACACTGGTCGACAACCATGAGACCAATCTACTCCTTGTTTTCTTGCATATCCAGGAAGGCATGAGCATGTTTTCCTACCAAATCTTGGAATGTAACTACAAACACTATTAGGTCCACAAGCTCCATGAATCTTGCATGAATTAATGATGGCTTGGGATGACACAACCCAGTCAGAGCGACTCCCTCTTTCTCTACTATACAGCCGAAGATTGCCATCAAAATCAAGCGTTATTCGTCGCTGAAATTGTCCTGAACCATAATCAGCCGCGGAAAAACTGAAATTATCTGATGAAGAAAACATGCCAAGCTCATCCAGCACTGCAATTCTATTGTTGTTGTACGAAGTTCTTCCAACATCCCTACTCAAGATCTGATGGGCAACCGGCCAAAATGCACTGGATGTCTCAGGGCCATCGTACACAATAACTAGAACATTATGTTCATCAAAAGATAGCTTATAGAAACCAGAAGAGATATCAGCCCTACTTCTTGAAGAAACCAACGCTTCATATCTAGTCAGTTCTTGCAAAGGCAGAAGCGTATCTGTAGGCGAATCAAAGCTTTGCCACAATACACGACAGGTTTTATCCACCATGACAAGATTGCCAGTATCAAGAAGTCTCAAAGAAGACGGCGTGACTGAGGAATTTATATTGGTGTTGGTGGACCAAACAACGAGGCCACCTGCGTCGGTTAAGACAAGATTACCGGTTCTCTGAAAAGAGAGCTCAGAGCGTTTGCCGTTGACAGGAGTGTCACGGTTTGCCACCCAAACTATTGTGCAGTTATCGGGGCAAGAAGGGTCGTTGTACCATATAGCAAAGCAATAAGCGTTGCCGCCAACTTGATGAAATCCGGCGATGAAGATTTCATTTGGTGAAAAGAAGGAATGGTCTGGTTTCTCTACCGAAAGAGATGAGCCTCTCTTCAGATGGGTGTGGATGGTTATAGAAGATGATAAAGGAGGTTGCAATAAGATGGTTAGTACAGAAAAGATAACCGGGAAATAAAAAGGAGTCGTCATCTTTAGGATTAGCTGTAGACTTGCAATGAATCAAAGCCACATAACACATACTTTATATAGTATTAATGTGTTTTTTTGGGTCAAGATAAGATAAACTTTAAGAAAATTACTAAACAAAAGCGACTTGATTGTCATTTAGTACATTGAATTTTACGTGAAAATGGGAGCATATATCTATATCATGGCATGCATACTTTGATATTGACTTGCCACTTTGTACATTTTCACTAAAATTTTATGTTTATAGATTGTAGTTATTTAGATGCACTTTCTAATTTTCATTAATAATTTTGTAATTTTATAATAACTAATTTTTTGTGTGTATGTTAGTTACACATGAATCTATTTTTTATAATATATGTTTTAATTTTTTTTTAGATTTTGTGAGAACAAAATATTTATTAAATAATAAAAAATGTGACATATTAAAAAAAGAGTGTTTTAAGTATAAGACACATTAATTCAAAATTACATAAAACTTTACATATGAAGAGAAAAAAATTAAACGATGTTAGTGTAAATATGCTTTATTGTTTGATTTTACTCAATATATAGTGTATTATAGCTCTAACAAAAGAATTTCTTTGTAAATAACGTTCTTTGTAAATTTTATTGTTGTTTTCGTCGGCTTATTACTTTTAACCAGAACCTTTGTTGTGCCTATTGAAACGCCTCCATATAGTGCGACATATAATTATCCATGAGAGAAAACATATCATAACTTGAATGTACTATTCTTTTTATGATATTTTAAGTTTTTTAATACGTTTAAATTGTAACTTCTTAATGATGACTTTTGACATTTTAACCTACATTCATAGTAAATTTTAAAATGAAACAAAAAAAATGTTAAAATTGAATATTTTAAATACACAGTTATCTCAAATACACAATGCATAAACACAAGTAGAGAAATATAAGAGGACATCCAAACCGACTTCGTGAAAGAATTCAATTGTGCAAGTTTCTTTATCTTTCAGCAATAGCAACATCAATGCTTGATGGTTCTCACGGAATACAAATTGATAAAATAAATAAATACAAGAAAAGGACACCATACTTCATCACAAATGGTTCTTACGGATGCTTGCATGTTTGTTATCTGACGGATTGTTTATTAAGGACCATTTGAGTTGCTCTTTAAATTAAAGAAAAGGAAAAAGGTATTGGACATAATTATAAAAGCCAGACCTTATTATAGAGATAAATGACATATACAGATAGAATTATCAAATATTTATCATGGAGATAAATATTTATCTCCATTTAATACTTATCTAGTTTCCAAAATAATTTAAGATGATTTGATAAAATTATCAAATACTTAGCATGGAGATAAACGACAGGTTGGACGTGGAATTACACATCCATTTTCGTTGTAATACAAATTGTAAATACTTATCTAATTTTGAACTCTATTTAAGATAATAAAATTATCAAATACTTACAATAGACTTAGAAGTAGTTATGAATTAAAAAGAAGAATAAAAGTATCTAATTTTTTTTCTCATATCCTGACATTAATATATGTTATGATAGTTAAAATTCTAAAGTCTTATAAGTACCTTTCCTTTGAATATCAAAGGAATCTTGGTATAACTTCAAACCGTCGGACGGAATCCTGGTATATGACAATTTTGTGTCGTTATTATGCATCTTGTACGTCAACTATACAAAATAGAGTATAATGCAACTTAATTACAATTTACAATTTGCGTGTTTTTTTTGGTAGAGTGATATAATGATTATACAAAATAATCTGATAAGCAACAACTATAAAAAAGTACACAAAATATAAATTAATTTATAAAATATAATGAAATATAGAATATAAAATGTCTTGTAATTATTTAGTAGTTTGAATAAATTATATTAATAATAAATAAAGAAAAAACATGTTTTTTAATATTTACAAAATGTAAATATGTCACTGAAAAAATGTCTACGGAGGTGGTCTTTTGGGGCGGTTTGCAAAGAACTAAATTCAACGTGGAAGCAAGAACTGCCGGAAACCGTCCCTAATCATAATGTGTAGAAACGGTATTCTTGACACAGCCGCTGTAGTTGCCCCTAACGGTGGTAGTAGCGGCGGCATCATGAAAACCGCCGCTAGAGGACTCATTTATTGTTGAATTGGCCATTGTATGATAAAAGGATGGCCACCTAAATAGGATGTTTGTTACTTAGAATATAGGGTCTCGATTGGAAAGGATATTTTATGTTATGTCTGATAGGCCTCATTCTTATCATAATGAATTTTTTTAATAATAAAATAAACATTTATAACATTTTTGTGAATCAAATGTCTTGACTAAATACATTGCCTAGACTAAGCCTACTAGTCAGTTGTTAATCATTCAAATTATGATTTCATTATAACTAGAATATTCTACGTTGATATTCCCCTTATGTGGGAAATTTGTTTTTCTGTTTATTTAAATGCTTCTTCAATTAAAATTTGTAATTTAATTCTCATCCAACTAGAATTACAGTCTATATAGGGCTATAAATGACCCGAGCTGCTCGGCATTCAGCTCGATAAAAGCTTGTTCATGACTCGACTCGTTAATCCGAACTTGAACATCCAAAAGTTCGGCTTGAAAAGCTCGCAAAAAAGCTCATTTGTATGCTCATATATATATATATATATGTGTGTGTGTGTGTGTGTGTATGTAATCCCAATATGACAATCTAAAAGGGGGTGAATTGGATTTCTTGCTAAAGTTAAAATCTTTTTGAAATATTTTTTGGGGTTTTGCAAATCAAAACAATATATAAATCTAAAACGCAATTACACAGAACTGAAATTAAAAAAAGAGTGAGAGATAAAAGATCAAAGCCCAATATTTATAGTGGTTCGGTCCTCTTTGACCTACGTCAACTCCTCTAACTCACTAGAGAGTTTGAATCTACTAAACTTCCTCATTTCAGGGTGGAGACAAACCGTTTACAATCTCTTGTTTGTCAGGCTCACAAGAAAACCTTCTACACCTTATTTTCACTGGCCAAAACAAGAAAACCAAACTTCTTGGTTTTTCAAGGAACCAAACAAAGCAAACATATTCTATCCTCAAGCTTTACAACCAAAGCTTGATTACAAAAGTATTCTCAGATGGAAAATAATGCTCCTACACCAACTTGCTAAACAAATAACAAATCAACAACTCAGTTAGCAAGTAAGAATCCAAAAATACAACGAGAGAGAGTCAAAAATCAAAATAGCAAAGCTTGGACACTCTAAAAAATTGTTCTCTTGTTACCTCATGATTGGGGACGTCTATATATAGAGGTTCTCTCAAAATTATCCGTTGTAAATCCCAATGTAACCGCTGAGAGAGAATTGCAAAATGCTGAAATTATTGACGCCAGCCCATACTACGTGTGTACTACTGGTACTGTATGTGTAGTTCATGAGTTCATCAAAGTTCTATGTGCAGCGTTCTTCCTTCTGCATGCGTTGGATATATTTTAGCAGCCATTGATTGATATCAGGTAGCAACTACGTGCATAGACCCTTATTCTATCTGCGCGGATCTTTAGTTCTGTGTGCGCTACACCAAGTTCTACGTACATTGATGTGTCTCCAAAGATCATACCTTGATTTCTCACGTGACCGTGTCAGAGAATATTCAAATTCAAATTCTTGATGAGCGTCATGATTTTGTCAGCTAGTCCAGATCATCCTCGTCTACGTGCTTAGCATTCCTTGCTATGTACGTAGATCTCTGTGCTCTCCTGAAATCATCTGAATGATTGTCAGAGAATATTCCCGTTTGCAGCAGAATTTGGCTTTATCTCAGATAGTTGTCATCTTCGTCTACGTGCGTTGAGAATTGTTTTACGTGCGTAGCATAATCTCCTCGAAGATGTCTCTTTTACTCTTTTACGGGCACACCACTGATGTAGAATGTGACCACACTTGTCTCGTGATTTCTTTTTAGTTTTCCTTATGAACTCGTCTACGTGCATAGACCAATGTTCAACATGCATAGTATCAAGTGGCCTTCAAACCAATAGATGTCTCTTCTTTACTACGTGCATTGGTCTTTGTACAAAGCACACAACATAAGTTTGGATCATTCTGCCTACTGATATAATGCGTCTACGCGCATTGCAGTGCTTCTTCGTGCATAGCACCTATTCCACATGCATTGTATGTTTTTCTACGTGCATAACATCAATTCTGAAAATCTCTGAATGCTTCTTATATGATTAGCGTGCATAG
>CAODLS011386196.1:0-16798 GCA_948243855.1 Flueggea neowawraea | reverse complement strand
GGTCGTAGCCTTTGGTATACCAATGCATGTTATGGCCTAGCTATCGAGGCAGACGATAGCCATGTTGTCCTGATCAGACACATGATTAGATTATGGATTAGTGGCAGAGTCCACAATCATTACACGGTGGTGAAGTGACCCGGATCTCAGCATACTATGTTTATGGTCCCTATCCATGATTTATGTTTTTGACTACTATATTTATGAAATACGTTTTGATTTTTAATGGTGGTGAGACAAACCTCAACTAGTGGCGATGGTGGGGCAAACCTCAGGAGTTAAGATGAAGTCCTTGAGTCTAGGCGAATTCCACATCTGCAGGTTGAGTATAGGCCAATCCCACACTGATAAGATATGATTTTGAAAATAATAATATTAGTATTATGATGCCTACGATGCAAAGTTTTGATTTTGAGGTTTTGAAAAAAAAATATAAAGGTTTTGAGTTCTGTTTTTGAAACGGTTTGGTAACAGCTTTAAAAGAAAAGGTTTTCGGAAGTTTTGACGTATTTTAAGACGTTTTGTTTGAAACCTTTGTTAAAGCAAAATGTTTTCGAAAGAATCTTACTTGGGTTTTAAAACATTTGAGTTTTAGTTATTTTGAAAATATTCTAGAAAATAATGCCTACATGGCGAAGTTTTGAATTCTGATAAGAGTTTTCAGTAAAAGGGTTTTGAATTTTTTTCTTAAATACTTAGTACAACCAAAAAGGGTTTTGTTTTGAAAGTTCTAATAAGATAAAACGGTTTTTGAAAGGTTTTGCTTTGATTTTGGAAAGTATGACAGCTTTAATAAGGTTTGGAAATATTCTTTAAAGATTATGATTTAGTTCCAGAAAGATTTCGTGCATGCTGTTTGCTTTGGTTGCAAACGATTTCGAAATATTTTCGTGAAAAATATACTATGTATATAGTGTATACGTATGTATACATGTCGTATATCGCATGTGTTAGTTTTCAAATGGTTTTCAAACTAGTCTTTATGAGGCACGTATGAGGTGATCTGGAATGTTGTCCCTCACTCACAGGGTTTGACCCTTTTTCTTTGTTTTGCTTTGTTCTTGTTATTATCATCTTGCAGGTGACTATGGAAAATTATGTTCATTGGCTTTTGATACTCAATGAGAGATTCTGATGTTGCGGTAAGTGCCCTTTTGACCGGACCCATTTGTATGATTTGTTAGATACTCTACACCGGGTTCCTGTGAGATGTGTTTATATTTCTGTTATTATTTCTGATATTTCAAATATTTTAATTTGAAATAATTTTCGTACTTAATATTATATATGTTTTGTTTTAATAAACAAAAATTATACTTTTATTTGTTTTTCATATTTCTTTAAATATGATATTGGGTAGAAGCTTTGTGCTATGGAGGCTTGTGTAAAATGGACCGGACTCTCATAGACGGTTCATCTCGTACACTAATTACGGGCCCCGAAAATGAATAGTGACAGAAGTCATTTTCAAAATTAAAAGATCGAGATTGTAATTTTGGATATTTTGTGGTCTGGACATGGAAACAAGCATTGACTTCAGGGAGGTACTCTCCGGAAAATTTGGTACTCCGTTTAATGGAAAAGTAGGATTGGGAGGAAATGAAGCTACAGGGCGTAAGTCCTCTTGACATATAAAGTCGCTGTGGCATTTGGTAACATCACCATCAATATTCATAATTATTTTTCTCATTTCATTCACTATAAAAATTAGGATTAATCTTTATAATACAAAAGTCAGCATTCAATTAGTGAATTTAAACATTAACTGTTTCTGTCCTTCTAAATACTAATCTCTCCTTTTCACAATATATGTTTTCTTAAATAAATTATTTTTTGTTTAAATAAATGATATTTTATAAAATTAATTTTTTTTATTATTTTGTTCCATATTTGCCTTGTACTAAACTGTTAGTGGATTTTAAATTTAATTTACAACAAATATACCGTATGCCAAATTTATGAGGTTAATATAGTAAATTAACAGTATAATTAATGTAAATTATTTATTTTTTAATATATATATTAAAACTTTAAAAAACATATATTGTGAAATGGGGGGGGGGGTACTTTTGTCTAAGATTCAAGTCCAAACCATTTGATAACGTTGGCTAAGGACCATCATATTAACTATTGGGTCAACATATTGTCCGAATTCAAATATATTTATTTCATCCCATAAAAATAAGTAAATTCACTTTTTTATATAAATTAAAAAATTTAAATAGAGTTAATTTTAGTAGAATTTTTTAAAAATATTCTTATAATATCTAATTAATAATATAATTTATTATACATTTAAATAAAAATAATATAATACAATGTGATATAACTATTAATATTAAAAAAATTATAATTTAAAACAGACTAAAAGAAAAATTTTACTAGAAAGGAGTAGGGCTAGGAATTTTAGCCCATCCTATGGGCCGACCCGGATAAATTCAAGGGATGGGCTACTAGTATTTGGCGAGTTGGTCGGGCCGACCCGTCCCAACCCGTCCTAAATATATATAATATATTAATATTAATTTGATGTATTATATGTTATAAATTAACAAAAAAGATGTCAATTATAAATTTAAAAGATGTTTAATATTTATTAAAGTATAATTTACATAATAAAATATATGTTAAATTATATTTTAATAAAAAAAATAGAATTTTCATATTGTTTTTCAAAAAAATTGGCCCAAAATGAGCCGAACCTTTTAAATAGGCAAATCTAAACCATACCTTCAGTCCAATTGACTTGACCTAATTCGGTCTAACCGAATCAATTGGGCTGAAAAATTAGGGCATAGAGCAGCCTGGGCCAGTGCCCACCCCAAAAGGAGGGAGTATCAATTTTTTATGTTGATTGAACCAGACTAACTAGTCTATATGGCTTGCTATTATGTTGACATCAAATTTGGGTCCTCAAATAATTATATTTGTTCTTTTAGTACATTGGTTGGTGGATAGATTAATTAAAGTTAGGTGAGAGAATTAATTTGAAAAAACAAACAACTCATTGCAAGAGAAGCAAACACAGTTTCACTTACCATGTCATGGACGAAAAGAAAGAAGTAATATTTTGGATGGTTTGACGTTGATCGGCATGAAGCCCAAACAAAGATCAGAGCCAGCACCGAGAAAATACAAACTACTATATCTACTCCAAGTAGGAACCTGCAAAAATCAAATATATATACATGATTTTTTTTAAATTACATTTATTAAATGCTTCAATTTAATATAGTCTATAATAATGATTGAAAATTCTGTTTTCACTCCATTTATATCATGAAGAAGAAGATGAGTTTATTTCATTTTCAAATTGTTTCTCTTTATAAGCTATATATATAAATGAAGGAATACTTGTGCAATCTAATTATAGTACTTAGAAATTTATTTTTGCAAGAAAAAAATATAAAACCATTATCTAAGCGGTTCAAATCTTCACTTAAAACTTCTCTCAATATATACTTGTGTACATTATCATACTTAGTTTTTCTTAGATTTTTGCGGTCTAGAGAAATAAAATTTAAGGGTTCCGACTTATAAAAAAATGACTTTTCTCAATGAAAAACCTTAACTTTCAAAAAATGGATTTAATTTATATTTCTTGATTTATGTTCAGTAACTATACATAGTAATTAAGGCACTAAATAGACTTATAATTTATTGATATTAGTACTGGAGTCGTCCTAACACTATAAAATCGAGAATTCAATTTTCGGTGGAGTAAATAAAAGTAACTCCAAACAGAAACTATACATCGCAAGGCATATAAAGGACTTACTTGGAAGCAGAAGAGTAGGAATAGCGAGCCATGACTCTGATGCCATACACTGAGACGGTTTCGTCACTAGTAACCATGACGGAGATTGCAGCCACAATGAACACAATAGCAAAGATTCTCACCAAAACTTGAGCAATGAATAGCCCTTTCTGAGATATTTTTCTTGGTGGTGAGAAGGTTGCCATTAACTTGGTAACTTGGAGACTAGAACCATTTTGATCGTCACCACTATGAGTTGCCATTGAAGTTAATAACGTTTCTCTGCTGGGAGAAAATAGTAGGGTTGAAATTTCTTGTTGTATATATAAGGCCAAGACACAGCTTGATAAGATTATCGTTTAGTGATAAGAAGTCGTCTTCAACGTTAGAAATACTAAAAGATTTGATTAAAATGTGGACGAAATGAGAAGACAAGAATCACAAAAATAAAGAGAGATTGGTCAGATCTTGAGAAAAAAAAAAAAAAGAGAGAGAGATTGGTCAGATGTCAAAGAGTAAGATAATAAATAGGTTGGAGCAAGCCCCACCTACTGAAGTGAATGCTGGGAGATGTAGTTAATAGGGGTTTTGAAGTCTCTAGGTGACAATACAAGCAAAGAAAGGAAGTACATCTTTTTTTTTAGTTTTTCTTAATGTCTCAAAATTGAGGGTAGACGAGAGACGTCTGAAGTTAATTAACTACAAGAAATTGATTGGAGTTGTCACTCCACAATTTAATAATTCTTGATGTTTTCATATCATTTATTATTTTATGCGACATAATTTGTAAAAAGAATATTAAATATTCTTTAAAACTAAATTGATATATGTGTCCTAATGTTTTGGAAAAGAAAGATAATGTTACCCTTTAACAGATCAAGAAATTTTACATTTGCGTTTCCTGAATCTAACTTCTAACTGAGATGATTGGAAGCAAGTAAAGGCCAAAATTTGCATAATGAGGTTTTTCTCCTTGATAGACAATGCATAAACACAACACTTTTTTTTATATATATATATTTTGAATGCCCAGCACAAAATGATGAGCTTAAAGAACAAAGACTGCAAACTGAATTAAGACTAAAGGAAACAAATACACCGAAGTATGATTTGATGTAACGAAAGGATTCTCTTGTTCAAAAACCTTGATTTTCTTTTATAGTGTTTACTTTGATGCTAGAGATAAGTCTTCCTAGATCGATGCAATAGATGAGTTGTGCCCTTAGGCTGCTTGTAATTCAGGGTCTCTGAAGTCGTTCTGTGAGACGTCTGCTCAACGTTTTTATTATTATTTTATTAAAGTCCCCAGTTTCTAACCCCTTAGTTTTTTCATCTGTAACTCATAGACTACTTTAAGAGTCTCGCGGGACGCTTACTCAGCTTTCCACTAAACACAAATTAATTTTAATCCTTCAACTTTTATCTACTACTTCATTTAATACTTTCTATCCCAAATTCATTAAAATAAAAAGTGTTCATTCAAATAAAAATAATTCATTCAAATAAAAATATTACATTAAAATAAAAAAATACGTTAAAATTAAAAATACATTAAAATAAAGTTCATAATTCCTTAAAATAAAATAATAATACATGAAAATAAAATTCGGTATTATTCTTCACGATTGTTCCATAGATGCTCTACCAAATCCACCCGGGGACGATAATTCTTTTGTAGGATCATTCCAAATAGATTTCTTGAAATTATCTCGAATTTTTTTGTACTCCTCGTCATCATAAGAGGAGGAAATATTTGCAAGTGCAAATTCTTTCATTGTTTTGTTTTTGTTGTTTGAAAAATAATTGGAAAAATCGTTGGGATCCATTGAAAAAATATTTGGAGAGAAATTTTAAGAGTTGAGAGAGTTTGGGGGAGAGAAATGGGTGTTTGAAGTAAAGAAATGATAGAAAAAAATATGTTTAGGGGGTTATTTATAGGAAAATAGGTAAAACTAGCCGTTAGGGATCAAAAGGGTAATTTTTCGGCCCCCAACGGTACTCCAACGGTAATATTACTGTTGGAGTAAATCTGACAGTTTGATTAAAATGATCAAATGGTCAGATTTTGATTTTTTTTAAAAAAAAAAATGTCAGGCGCAGGGCCCACTGGCCTCGCGCCTGACAGCTAGCCTGTCCTCCTGCAGACTGGGACACAGTAACGCATCCCGGTCTGCGCAGCCTTATAGATCTTCATCTTTCCTCAATCAGGGTCTCTCGGAGATAATTATGATAAATTTAATAATTTTAGGAGGATCTTAACTAAAATATCACAATTAACTGTTATAATCATGATAGAGTTAGGTCCTCTTAGGAAATCTTATTTTGCTACATTATAATGTGACCCTTTAAGATGATAGTATTTTTCTACAACTAAAGGTTGCAAGAGTTCTTGCAACCTTTTCTTATTGAGGGCGTCTCTAACCAGCGCTAATTTAGTACAAAAAGTGAGAAACGACCCTGGGTATGGAGTCCAACCCAATGTCATTTGCAACACCATTTTTTAGTAGTGCTAGAGTGTCACGCTAAATATGGTACGTGGCATTGTAGCAACACTATTTTTTTCTTTTTTTTTTGTTTTCATCTTCTTCTTTTTTTCATTTCACTTGTTTTTTTAGTTTTAGTTTACGTCATATTTTTATATATTCAATCAATCAATGTATTTACTAGTTAAATTTTATTACTAATTTAATTTTTGTAAAATTATACTAAAATATAATAAAATATGAAAAAATTAAAAATTTTATAAAGCACATGTTTTACAAATTTAAAACATAAACACATTTATATAAATGTAATTTAACATAAATGAAAATATTCTATTACGATAAAATTGAACTTACAATTAAAATATAAAAAAATAATACAAAAAGACAAATCAATTTGTCCAAATTAAAATTTAATAATCGGATAAATTAGTTTCATCTCCACCAATATTATTAAAATAGTCGCCAAATGGGTTCGATGCAGAAGGTGGAGGTTTTTGAAATTGTTCCTTTTTTTTTGCAAAATTTTGGCCTTTCAAGCTTCCATATTTTATTACAAAAATCTTTATGTTCAATATTTATAAATTATCAAAAATATCAAAATATATTTTTGGCTAAAAGAATAATTGGAATAATTAAATATATATGTATGTTATTAAATAATAATAAAAAAGAGGTGTATGGACGAAATATTTCATTTGGTGTTAAAAATGGAATAGATGGTTAGAGAGATTTTTACTGTAACTACTACATTTTTATGTAAACTTACTGCATTTTGGTGTTTTGTAGTTAAGAATGGCCTGCGATATAATGTTTACATGTTGAGATTTTAAGAATTTATAATTTATATTAAAAACTATCAGTTAATTTTAAATTATGAAATTTTAAAACATAATAAAAAAAACTTGCAACTTGATTAACAAAGGTTGCACAAACACCTACAATCCAAAGATTGTAAGAAAATATTATCCCTTTGATGTGGTGGAGAAAAAAAGAAGTCCATGTTATATTTTATTTAATTTAGGATTCTATTTTAATTAGGTTTCTTATTTAGGAATATTAAATTAGTTTATTTCTTTTGTTTAGGACTCTTATTAGGGTTTTTCTAGGCCTTATAAATATTTAACAGTCTTATTTCTTCGAATCAGAGTTGATATTAATATGTCGGCATGAAAGCCTCTTCTTTCTCTCCAAAATTCAGTATTCCTGCACAAATCAACAATCTTTGATGTCTATTCTTTTGGTTATTCGCAAAAATCAACAAGTTTATAGAAGATTATTTCCGGCATTCTTGCGCGAATCAACGAACTCAATAGTTATCCCCTAGATTGTTTTCGGCATTTGTGCGCTGATCAACGGATTTAATTATTTATCCCCTTTGATCTTATAGCTTCAACTGCATTAGTTGGTATTAGAGATAAATGATCTTGCCACCGAGAAGACAATAACGGCTTGAAAACGTCTATGAAAGGTGTCGCCACCCAAAATCGGGCCGCGACCGGAGTAATAGGTGAACCGTCTATGGAAACCCGACCCATCTCGCACAAGCCTCAGAGAATAGAAACATCTACCCAAATTCACATTATTAACCGGTTTATTAGTCATATTAAAACATTATACAATGATAAGTTTTAGAAAAATAATATCCTGAATATTATTGTAATATCCTGTCGGATTCCAACATAGGTCTCTGTAGCTTTCGTTCATCTCTGATCCAATCCTTAGAGTTCAGAGATGTTGTACGAGTGTTGGTGGTGTTGGAGAATCTTTGTTACGTTAATGAGCTTGGAGTTACTCGAGTAAGAGAGGAGAGTTACTCGAGTAAGCTTTGGTATTACTCGAGTGGACGGGGTCGGGTTCATGCTTTGTGTGTTCTGGGATCTAGAGTTACTCGAGTAAGCTTTGGACTTACTCGAGTGAGCGAGACCTGGATGTTCCTTTGGGACAAGAATTACTCAAGTAACATTCTGAGTTACTCGAGTAAGTCATGAATTAACACAAACATTTAACAAAACGCTGCGTTTTGCCTTCTTGGTGTATTTAATACCCTCATCCGACCTTGGTTCGTCATTTACTCCTTCCAATAGCCACATTTACTCTCAAATCCGTCCATCTTCCTCTTCCATTGCCTACCATTGATTCCTTGAGGTAATATCTATCTTTTTCTATCATGACCTATTTTCGGGACCGCGACCGGCGTACGAGGCGAACAGTCTATGGAAGTCCGGCCCATCTCGCACAAGCCTCGGAGAACAGAAACCACCCAAATTCATATTATTAATCGGCTTATTTACCGTATTAAACATTTTAGCAGGGATACGTTTTTCAAAAATAATAGTCCCGAATGTATAATTACAATATAATTGTAATAACAAAATACTAAATAAATAGTTTAAGTAAAACCGCTAAACATTTGTTTAAGAAACGCAAGTCCATAACCTACTATTCAGTGTGGAGCAACTAACATAACACAATTTGGCCTGAACAATAGGGCACTCTCTGAGTGCGGAAGAACCAAACGCCCGCTATCAACTACCTGAAAAGTGAGGTAGAACAAAGACAAGAAAAAATAAAAGGGGGTAAGATTCCCTAGTGAGCGTATAACACAAAAGAGCGGCACATGCTCCTCAAAAGGGTTTTGAAAACTACCACATGCATGTATATATCCAAATAATATCGTATATATATACACCAGTATATATAAATAGATTGTTTCAAAAATCCACTTTGCAAACCTTTCGCATACAGAGCAGACAACAAATAATTACCGAAATTGATTAGATGAAGAAATTAAATAACATATTTAATTTCTCAAATCCAAAATAGTCAAAATGTTTTCTTTCAAATACTTTTCAAAAATTATGTTCACTTTCCAAAATATTTCAGAGAAAAGTACCTAAATATTTTCAGAGATAAATACTCAAAATATTTCAAAGATAAATTCCAAATTTATTTTCAGAGTTAAATACTAAAGTATTTTCAAAGTTAAATACCGATGTATTTTCAGAATAAATTCCAAAAGATTTTCAGAGAGTAATTTCAAAAACATTTTTCAAATTGTTGTTCAAAATATTTTCATATTGGGACCAAAGTTCATATTCATCGAGTTACTCAAACTCGGTATTAGCCACATAACGGACCATGGTATAATATAATATAGCCAATAAGGCAAGAATATAGCCATTTAGGCACAAAGTATAGCCATACAGGCAAATGATACAACTCTGGTGTATCAAGACTACGTTATCACGTAGTTAGATGTCCCAAAACAAAGTGTTTCACCAAAATATTTCAATATTTATTCAAAATATTCCAATGAATACCACATTGAATGAATACATCATTTTCCCAAAAATGATAACAACCTTTCAGACAAAATATTTATTACAAAAATATTTAGTATTCAAAAATAATAATTATTTCAAATAAAATATATTCGCTCCAGAATATATTTTCAAAAATCTAAAACGTTCATTGCAAAGATCACAATAAATATTAAAAACTTAATATTTATTTTTCGGAAACAAAATAATTTTCAAAACTGGTTTCCACAACCAAAGTTATCACATAAGTCATATTTTTAGGATTCTCTATCCTTTATTAATTCCAATTTCATGCCAAGTTCAACACAACAAAAAAATATACAGAATTTAGATGACACAACCTACGTATCTAAAGTGCTACCACACTCACCTGGATGCCAAGTAATAATCCAAAGCACGGTCCACTGGTGAATGAATGATCTCCTCAGAAACCATGCAGAGCTGGAACAAACAATACATTCACAAATTAGACATGGTACCGTGATTGCACTGAAATACGTGCAAATACATATGCAACCCAAATACTCTAACAACCACAAAAAATATTTCGGTTTAAAATCTAACATGAATGTCCAATTATTACACCCCGGTGTAAAATTACAGATCAGTTCTCGAACTTTTAAAAATTACCATTTAATTCCCAAGACATCATAAAATTATGACTTAGTCTCCAAACCTTTCAGAATTTCTAAATTATTTCTCTAAGTAATTTAAAATTTATATTTAATCCCTCAATTTTCTAAAATTATAATTTAACCCTAAGTTCTTCAAAATTATAATTCTGTCACTATGCACAATATCAAGTTCAGTCCTTAAATGCCAAGTATCAAGTTCAATCCTCAAAATGCTTAGAATTTGGCAAACTTTGTTTATAGTCCTTTTGTTACAAAACAACACCAAATGGTCCCTAATCCCGAGCCAAGCATAACCCAATGTTTTCAACCATACCATTCAACTCAAAATCACCTAAAGAGTCCAAATCTAACCTCGGTTTATCCAAAAACTGAGTCAAACAATCAAAACCAATTCTGACCGAATTACCCTTTTCATAAAAAATCCTCAAATCTTCCATTTCTAACTTAGATTCATATTCTTCCAACTCTCCCCATCAAAACCCCATAAAATCCATCCGAAAACCATCAAAAATACTCCCAAAAATCGAAATTTCCCCTCCGGTCAACTCTCCCAAAACGCAAGAAAATAACCAAAGAAAAGAGGAGAGAGAGAGAGATTACCTCCGGAGGCTCGTTCGGCCGACAAGGAAGAGAGAGAGATGAGAGAGAGAGCCGGATCGTGAGAGAGAGAGAGAGTCGGTTGTGAGGAAGAAGAAAAGAAAAAATGCAGAAGAAGAAAGAAAAAGAATTCGGCTGCTGGGTTTTGAATCAAAACGGCGTCGTTTTTGCTTGCTCAAAACGTCATTTTGTTCACTGAAAAATCGCTCCTGCAGACGCGGACGACAGATTGTCTGATGTGTTGAAAACGACATGTCGTTTCCTCTCCAAAACGAACGACGCGTCGTTTAAGACACACGGACGACAGCGCATACAAGAAGCCAAACGACACACCGTTTGTACCAAACGCTGAACGACCTGTAGTTCAACCTCCCGTTTTCTTTTCTTCCAATTTTCTTCCTTTTTCCAATTCCAACCAATTTTCATTCAATTTAACTCCCCAATACACTTTAAAAATCCTATTAACACCAACAAAATTTTAACACTCCAAAATATCATTAATTAATTTAATGATATTTCAAATTAAAATTAATCCGTCAAAAATAATTAATTCGGAAAAAAAATTCAAAGGAAAATTTACCGGAAAAATAGTCGAAAAATCAAGTTATTACATTTTCCATTATTGTTCCATCCATAGTCGAAAAATAGTCGAAAAATAGCGTTCATAGCTCGTTGATAGGTTGGCCCAACATTTTCTAACCCGAATGGCATCACAACCCATTCGTAGGTTCCCAATGCACCAGGGCAATGAAAATCCATTTTATGAACGTCCTCTTCGGCCATGTATATTTGGTTATACCCTGAATAACCATCCATAAAAGAAAAATTTTGAAAATTGAAAGTGCTATCAATCAGCATATCGACCACTGGCATTGGGTATTCGTCTTTTGGGGTACTACGGTTCATATCTCGGAAGTCTATACAGACTAAGATTTTTCCATTCTTTTTCTTAACAGGCACAATATTGAAAATCCATTCTACATACCTTGAAGTTCTGATGAACCCAACTCTCAAAAGCTTCTGAATTTCCTGCTGCACCAAGTCCATGACTTCTCCAGTCATTCTCCTCGGGGTTTGCTTAATAGGCTTCGCTCCTTCCCAAATCGGTAACTGATGTTCTACCAAATTTCTATCCAACCCTGGCATCTCGTATTCCCAAGCAAAGCAGTCCTTGAATTCTTCTAGTATCTGCACCAGCTTAAAATGAACTCATCGAGGAGACTGCTGATAAATGTCATCTGAGGTTCCTTCTGGGATCCCAAGTTGATCACTTCGAGTGGATCAAGAGCCTGTGATTCTATTTTCTCGGCCTCATAGGCCAAACTCAAAGAAGTGAACCCGTCTCCAACTTGTCGCTTTGGCAGTTCTTCTTCCTCAATGCAGCCAAGTTCACAAATATTTTGAACCACAACTCGGTTGTTTTCTCGTATGATTGCTTCTGTTTCTAAGACCAGAAGTTGTTGCATGGAAGCCTGAATGGCTACCATGTCTTCCTCGGATGGCTCAGACATCAAAGGAGATTTTTCTGCAGGGCTTCCGCTGCCCGCACTTTATTACCATAACAACCAAACGTTGAACGGTCTTTGCAATCTCGGGAGTCGGCCACTCGGCTTCATTGCTCTTCGGAATCGAAACTTCAGCCTTATAATTATCATCGGAGACCTTCTGTCTGAGGTGGTATTCGAGCAAAAGAGGTTGTTCTAACAGACGAACCTTGGTTGCGTCATCCTCTTCGCGTACTCTCTATACCGAATGGACTCCCACCAACCAAGCTCAAAGTATCCAAGAATAAGTGACTGCGTAAATTTAACTAAGGGGGTTCAAAAACGCCTAGCAGCTTAGGACTTTTAAGTACGAGGAACAAACAAGTGACTGAAGTAACTAAACATGAAATAAAAACTTATTAACCGAGCAAAAAGTAAATGGAAAGCGGAAAAGCTTGTAAATAAAGCAACTGAAAGTAATTAGGAAAGCAACATAATGTAATGAGAAGCATTCCATTAAATACAAAGTCCTAGATGCTTACTTGTTCAATATGAGAATTTTGGAAATCTGTCATGACTGCCCATCAAACAAATGAACGTATAAAGAAACGACTAAAACAGTACTAGAAACGAAAATACAAGAATTGAAATTGCAAGACTTTGGTTCGTGTTGTTTTCCTATTCTTCCTGTTTACGCCTATTTATATTGAGACTTCTCGGCGGTTCCTTGCAAGATTTTCACTCCACGTCCTTCAGGCAAAACTGCTTCTTTCATGCTAAGCTTCCACCTAGCACAATCTCTATCAACTGGTCATCTTCTTGTGTTAGAAACTTCAACGCATTGATAATTGCCCAAATCGTGGGGTTTCAACAACCGACTTGTCAAACTCAATCTCTTAAAGCATGAAACCAACCACCTCAGACTGACTTACCCAAGTACCATCTCGAATCGACCTATCTGAGAAACTTCTCCTTAGCTCAGACATCATCACCCAAGATGGATGTCTTCAGAAACTTCCTTCGCACACTTGGTTTCCTTTTTTCGTGCAAGAGGACCCCACTAATTCACTATGCTAAGTTCATTAAATGCAATATTCTCCGCATTCAATGCCCTCAGACGACAGTGTTGCCTAAATGCGACACATGTCCGAGCTCATTAAAATTGTCCAACACTCATGTATTTCACTTAAACAAATAATTTTAATGATTGGAACTACATTGGACGGCACATCGGAAAAGGATCTAAGAAGAGTACAAAATGTCAACAGACAAATAATCACCACTCAATAATTGAAGTGGCTCAATAAATAGGGGGAGAAAACAATGAAACTCTACCAAATAGGAAAGAAAAGAAACAGAGTGAATTTTTTTTTAAAAAAATTGCTACTTTCAGACGAAAATGGGAAGTAAATGGAAGAGAATGATGTTATCAAGTATCTTGATAATGATCATTATTGTTGGTGCTAATGGTGGTGCCATTGAAATTGAGCAATGCGATGAAGTTGAAGAAGATTCAAGAAGGTACATTAGTCCGGGAGCACTCAAGCGTGATTTACCGGCGGCAAGATGTGGGAAAGCTCGAAGAGGCGAGCCTTACAGAAGTTGCTTACCTCTCCCTTCTAATGGCTATGGAAGAGGATGTCCTAGGTACTACGGGTGTAGGGAGTGATGTTGATTAATTAGCATGTTGGCTTTGTAGAAATGTGTTTTAAACAAATCCTTTTTTAATTTTTACCAATTATGTATATTTTAATTTAATAAATATTTACCATTTATATAAGAATGCAAATGCAAGTTTTTTTTTTATTTTTCATTGCAATTATTGATATGGTCTCTCTTTTGCAAGATGACTTACTGCATAATCATTAGCCTATAGCTCTTCGATTTTTAGTTTTCATCCATAGGATCATCGCCCTTTGGCCTTAGGCTATCAACCTTCAAAAAAATAAATACCAACTTTACAAAGTTGCTTAGTGCATGTAATTATTTCTAAAAATAATAACAAATTATTTGTAAAAATACTAGAATTTAAAATTTTGTTAAATTTTAGATATATACGGTGGACAACAAATATATATATAATATACAAAATGTCCATCATTTATTCACTATATGTACACTGTTTGTAAATTCGTTTCATTTTAACAATATAATTTTATTAATTTTTAGATGTACAACAGATATACATATTGTGGACAATTGTCTACCATGTGTCCACTAATTTTATTTAACAATAAAATTTTAATTATTTTCAAATGGACAACAAATATATATTTAGTGGATAAAATGATACATAATGTGTCCACCATTTATATCCCATTTAGAGGCTGATTAAGTGATTTGCGTACTTGAAGTACAATTGACGTACAAATATAATTTTAAAACTAATTTTAGAGTTTAATTTATAATTTTATAAAATTATAAAATTTAATGTGTACTTTTTTTAATAAAAAAACTCCCTATTTGTCACATCGTCGTCGCTACTGTTAGACTAGTTCCACCATTAATACTCTACAGATTGACACCACTGCCCCTATCACCACTATTTCTAGCTCCATCGGATCTAACCGTTCCGACGAGCTCTCAAGCCCAACTCGGCCAACTTCTTCCTCCACAAATTCCCATCCCAGCAGTTCTACCCATTTCAGCGAGCTCTTAAGCCTTAACCACCAGCTTCAGCTCTTTCGAATGTCAACGAAGCTTCTAGAAAAATGAAGTGTGTTGCATTCGCAAGGCTTGTCGATCTCAGCAGACTCATCCAAGTTGCTGGAGATGAATGACAGGAAGTGGGGAAGTGGCAGACGGAGGAGGCGACGAGAGCCACAACAGAGGAGAGAGGAAGTGGAGGATGGTGGAGAGAGGAGAGAAACGAGACAGGGAGAGATAGAGAGAGGAGAGAGATAGTGGGTGTACATGAACGAGAAAGATAAAAGATTTGCAATGAAATATACAAAGAGTTACATATGTGGAATTAGAAGATTGCAAAATTTGGGTGATGTACTTAGTATATTGTATTGTTTCCCCCAATATAATTTTAAAAATGTGCTAATTACGTGGAATGTCTTTTTTTAGGCTACAGTTTTCAAAAATGTCGACCTATGATTCAGTTCTATAAAAACAACAATTTCTATGTTTTTTTAAATATCACATTTTTGAAATTAAATTTTAAAAATGTTACATTATTTTTTATATAAATTTTAATTTTTTATTTTATTTTTTAATTTTTTTCTCTCTTCAGTTTCTCTCTCTCCCTCACACCAAACCCTAGCTATCACTCCAAACTCTAGCTCCCTCACGCCTCTCTCTCTCTTCCGCCGCTCCTCACCCGCCCCATCGCATAGTCTCTCTCTCTTTCGTGCGCTCCCCACCCCACAACTTTTTTGTCTTCCGCTGCTTCTCTCTGGCGATCTGTCTTCGCGTTCTCTCCGCCGCTGCCCCTTTCCATCGATCTGTCTCTCTTTACTTTTCTTTTCTCGTCTCTTCATCGTCGTATGTCGCCCTCGTTGTCTCTTCGTCCATGTCTCTTCTCATCGCTTCTCTCTTTGTTTCAAATTTGTTTGATGTGTGTCAGTGTAGATATAGGGTTTGTTGTTTTGGATAGTAGTGGTTTGAAGCCAACTTTATCCTCTTCCTTCTCTTCTCTTCTCTCGCCATGACTGAACTTACTCCTCCTCGTCCCTCTCACCCTTCCTCCGATGATATTTCGTCCAGTTTGAACCGGATTAAGACTTGTTGTCTCACTCCCCATCGCGGCAAACCCAAACCAGTTCACGTGTTTATTTGATTTATCTATTATTTGCGGGAATTTTTCTTTGATTATTTGATTTATCGATTATTTTTTGATTATTTGATTTATTTATTTTTAGATAGGAAAACTCGATGATAATTATTTGGGGGAAAGAAAAAATGAATATTTGCTAGGTTTAGGAACGATAAAAAAAGGTTAACGCGTTATGTTACTCTTTTGTTTGGTACGAACTGTTCAAAAAGTGCTGTTGTAGTTAAAATTTGCAAGCTGATCAATCTTTTTTTGTTAATTTTGTTGTTAGATTAAAATTAAAATTTTCAGGTTTTTTTAGTTACTTTATTAACTAGACGTTTTGTTAGTTATTGAGAAATTAGGATTGAACTGGATACTGATGTGTTCATTCAACTGTTGTGTGAACGATTGTGAACCAAATTTATAAATATTGTGAATTTGTTGTTTTTTAGTTCAAAATAGTTCACAATAATGTACATCATTTTATGAACTATTGTGAACGTCAAAATCGATCCTGGGAAAAAAATATTTTTTAAGGGTCAAATTCGTTTAAAATTCCTAAAAAAATTAAAAATTTTCATTTAAACTTTTTTAAAACTATGCATTATGTGAACTATTGTGTAATACCCCGAATAATTTTTATAATTATTTTTGGGATAATTATATTTGGAGTAATTATTTTGAATAATTATTGGTGGATAATTAGTTTTGGGAATAATTATTTTTGGATAATTATTTGTGGAATAATTATTTTTGGAT
>CAODLS011386166.1:0-10648 GCA_948243855.1 Flueggea neowawraea | reverse complement strand
GATCAAAATGTTGAAAGACAAACGACGTTATTTCTCTAATGTTAGGCGTGATTGTCCACTTTCTTGTGTAAAAACATAATTAATTCAATCCAAAAATATCAGCCTTGATTTTTGGAATTTCTTATTGCAACCTTTAAAGTGCACATTTTATAACTCATTTTTTAATAACAAGGTCGCAAATGCATTATTTTCCGCAACCACAAATGGTATATATACACATTCCAGATAAGGATCGTGACCTTTGTAGCTATTGAGCGTGCGCACTGTCCACAATACACTAAGAGCACAATAAACTAAGGGTTCGCTTGGTTTAACTTATCAAAAAATTAATTCATAAGAAATTATTTTTGAGGAAGTTACTTCTGAGAAAATAACTTACAAATATAATTGGTTAACATGTTGAATTGTTGGGAAGTGCAACTTATTGTGTTTGATTCAAAACTATACTTTCTTATTTAATATAAAAAAATTAAAGAAAAATATTTATTTTTATTACATAACATATTTTTTCTTATAAATAAATAACACTACAGTTATTTTTTCACACAATTCTATAATGAAGACTATTTTTAAAATTTGACAAAAATTTATTTATTTAATTCAATGAAAACATTTCATATAAAACATATTTTGAAAATTCTAAAAATATAAAATATTTTTTTATAAGTTAAATAAAATTGAAATTTATTTATAAAATATTTTATCAAAAATTTGTTTATATAATAATTCATCAAAATTTATTATTGAAATAATTTATAAAATTTTATAAAAAATTATAAATAAATAGTATTTTAAGGATATATTTGTAAAATGTCTTGTTAGTTACTAAGAAAGATACTTTTCGAGGTTAAAAGGAAGTCAAGAAAGTTCAATTTTATTTATTCAACCAAATAAAGAAAGTTTATCTATTTTTTAAGAAGTAGCACTTCTCTTCTTTCTGACACCAAACTAAGTAAATCCTAAACATATTTTGGTGCCGGCAATTGATTACATCTATGAAACGGACCTACCACTCCAGTTCAGTACAAAAAAGTAGTAACGAAGAAGGTTAAGAAGAGATGGTGGTGGTATGACATATTCCAAATTAATTAAGTGGCCAAAACTTAATCATAATGGTAGGATTAAAGCATATGCAACTCTTTAAGACTGTAGATAACTTTTTATGATATTTATTCAGAATTTGAGTTGGATAACACTCACAACATGCATTAAGGGTTTAAGCGGTGCGGTTTGGACAGTTTTTAAGCTTTCAACTAAACCGCGCCGAAAATTGTTGTTGATAAAATTTTCATTTGCAGTTGAACCGCATATGCGGTTGGAACCGCCTAAATTAATTATGCGAATGCGGTTAGATGCGGATAGTTCTTGCGGTTAATATATAACAAGTAGGCAATATTAATAACATATGAATTTGAAGTATAAACATACTATTAAAAAAACAAAGCGAAAAAATACTTTAAATATTATTTCATTATAATTGTTGTTCAAACATTAAAGACGACCAAATTATAATTATGGTCGTCATACTTACATTTGTAATCTGCCCAAAATACATACAATTTGGCAATATTTATTCATCAATTAGCTCTCAGCTAACTTAACCGATTCATGCATATTCCTTATTAGCCCCCAAAATATATAATTTATCTATATAGAAATAAAAATAAACTGGTCAAGCCTTTACCCACCCAAAATATATAAAATCTAGTGTGTGTGTGTATATATATATATATATATATATATATATGTATGTATGCATATGCGGCTGTGTGGTTGCGGTTGGATTTTAGCGGTTGGAAAAAAGAACAAACCGTAGTCAAACCGCAAATAGCGAATTTAAGAAATTATCATTCACAATCATTCAACATTAGCGAATAGCCGCAAATTGCCGTGCGATTATGAATTGATTGGGCGGTTTTTGCAGTTTAGCGGTTGAACCTTACACCTCTAACAAGCATACTCAGAAAAGCTAACACTTGTACACATTGAATAATAAGAGATTATTTAGCTCTAGTGACGCTAATTCTTCCCATTGTATCCCTAGTGGACTTTCTGGCATCTTGTATTTTGATAACATAATACATTGGGATGTCTCCGATTATTATTGATGATAATAATCCCATCTTACTTCTCTAATTTCTTAAAAAATAAAAATGAAGATGGGAGTATAGTGATAATCTAGGCAAATAAGACGTTTTTTTATTTCATTTTGTAGGACAATCAAAAATTCAAAATTAACTAGGATTTTGCATTAAAGATAAAAAAAACTTCTTATTTGTCGAAGACATCCCAACGTTGGAATTTAGCGGGTAACGCTAAATATTCCACGTTAATCAATTATTTTGTTAATTTTCTTGTTTTATTTTATTTTGTTGAGTTATGAAGCAACAACATTAATAATGTTGAATAGATAATTCACATATAATAATACTACCATACAAAGCCAGTAAATAGCGGTATTTGTCTTTTTTTTGGATAAATCATTTTAATTACTCTCACCAAGAATTGTATCCACAACATTTTGGTATTAGAGTTAACTCCAATATTAATGAATTATAAGTCCATCAGTAGAGGTGTTTATTTCAAATACAATTCTTTGGTGTATTATTTTTTTCATATCCTAAAAATGTATTGCTCTTCTTATTTTTTCATTAAACACTCCGCAACAATTTATTTCTATTTAAACTACTTAAAACGAATTGGGCTGAACGTGGATATGTGGGTTTGAAATTCGAACACAAAAACAAACATACCAACCAGTCGGGATGGACAAATAGCACGAACACTTGGAACTTGAATACTTGTTAGCTAGATGCTCTACCCAACAGTAGGCTGGGCTAGGTTAGCCCGAGCCCGGCTCGGATAAATGATAGGACTGGGTTACTAGTATTTGGTCTGCGGTCCGACCCAATTTTTTTTTAAATAAAATAGGACGGGGTTAGGGCTTATGAAATAGTCTGGGACTCGGACCGAATATATATAGTATATTTGATTTTTTATAATTTATATATTTAATATATAATATATTTTAATTTAATATATTATGTGTTATAAATTAATAAAAATTATGTCAATTATAAATTTAAGAGTTTTTTAGTATTTATTAAAGCATAATTTATATAATAAAGTTGATGTTAAATTATATTTTGATAAAAAATAGAATTATATTAAAAAAAATTGGCCTATGAGTCGAGCTGACTTCTAGATGGGCGGGCTTAGGTTGGGCTGTCAGCCCGGTCGACCGAGCCCGACCCAGTGCCCTGTCCTGCCCAACATTGTTGGACGAGGGCACACAACTATTAACTAGCAATTTTACTTGGTGCTACGCATGTTGCTTGTCAATGTCATATTGTTTAATTCTAAATTAAATTTTAGATTTAACATATTTTAGAATTTTTATATGGATTTCTAAGATGTATTAAAATATCACCTAATTTTTTCTTAAAAAAAAAGAAATTATCATCTAATTTCAAGATTTAAATGATATTTTAGAGGTTGAAATAAGGATTGTCAATTGAAAGTTAATCAAACATTTATTAAATTTATGTTGCAAAGTCAAGCTTACAATAAGAAAATAAACTGTAAGAAAATAAAAGTAAACTAAACGTTGGAGTGGTAGTAGATGAAGTAACTAAAAATAGTGCACCATAGAGCCAGTAGAAAAAATGAATAGGTGAACTTATTAACTTAGCAGTAACTTTTCTAATGCTATTAAAAAAAGTAATTTTCCCCTAATGCTCTTCTGCTAACGTTTCAATAAGAATAATCCTTTCTTATAACTCCCTAAAAAATGAAATATTAAACAAACTTTTTATTTAGTTTTAAAGAAAGAAAATTTTCATTTAAGAAGTCAAATGCCAATGAATCGACTTCGTAAAAGTAGGGGAAAATTCCCCTACTAGTGTAATGCCCCTGCTAGTGTAATAGAAAACATTTTTAAAATGAATAATTACATAACAAAAAAATTAATATATATATATATTAATATATAACAAAAATTAGTATACACAATTACATAACAAAAATTAACATATACATTTAAATCAACATATATTACATAACAAAAAATTCTCCAAAGCATCAAAATGAGGTCTAATTGAAGAGAAATTAAAACAAAATAGAAAACATTTCTAAAATCAATAGTTACATAACAAAAATCAATATATATTGAAAAAATCTTATACTAATTCAATAAATAAACAGTATAAATAATAAGTTCAACTTACTAACCTCGATTCTAGGAGAAGCCAACAACAACCAGTAGCAAAATAAGATCGGATCCGATATTGGTCGCGCGAGCAAATCACAGTTGTGTTGCCGACGGGAGTGCTCAGCTTGTTCGCAGTCTAGATGCCACGCGGATCGAGATCATCAACGAATGATTTATGGTGCAAGGAGATGGAGGAAGAAAGATGGAGGAATGACGAGGGAAGGGAGAAAATCTTTCTCCCTACCTCTTTTTTTTTTTCTTTTGTTTTCCTCCTCCTTTTTTCTCTTTCTCCTTCTCTCTCTTTTCTCTTCTTCATTCTTCCTATTTATAAGCAACCAAATAGGATTCCAAATAGACTTTGTTCATTAGGCCCATTATGGACCTTATAAGCTCATGGGTCTTATGGGCTCAACTCAATTGGCTTACCAATTGATATCAGTCTACGGTCTCGGTTCACATATTGATCGACAGGTTCAGTTCACCCGTCATAGGCGGACCGCTTTTTCTAACACACACACACACACACACACACACAAATATATATATATATACCAATATAAAACAAAAATAAATATATATAATTGCATAACAAAAATTAATTTATAAAACAAAAAATCGAGAATTTTTTGTTATGTAATTTATTGATTTTTTTTGTTATATAATTATTGATTTTAGAAAGTTTTTGTGTATTATATTACAAAAAAGAAAAAAGAGAAAATAGTTAAAAAAGTCGTCACATGTTAATTAATTAAAACACTACTTGTCAAAACTTAAGAAAATTCCCTATTTTATAAATACGTATATCGATGTCGTCGATACGTCAACAACTCTGTGTAAATTCTAAGTACTGTCCTATAAGACTTGAAGCTAGAAGTGTTATCGATTTCGGTTTGTGAAATGTTAGAATCGGAACCAAACTGTAGTTTCCGCGGTTTGGTGTGGTTCCGGATCAGTTTGATTTCTGTTCCGATTTTGACTGGTTCAACCGCCGATTTGTTTTCCTTTTTTTTTTCGAAATTTTGTTTTTAATCCGTTATCTTATCCCGTCAATTTTTTTTCCGGTTTGTAAATTTTGTTATATTTAATAATTAACTATATTACCAATAATACATTATATTCTAAAGATTTTTATTAATAATTTTCAAACAAATTAATTATTCTACTAGTAATTACATCACATAATTTTAAACAAAATTAGAAAAAAAAAACTTATTAAATTTTATTAGATGTCCTCACTTGTGATGGAGGAATATCATTGTTACAATACCAAATTTAATTATACAATATAACTATACAATAATTAATAATACATGATAAATTAAAATACAAGTAAAAAAAATAGAAACTTAAAATGATAAATTAAATTAAAAATTTTCTTAAAATGAGTTTTAAAAATATCGGAACTAGAAACTCTTTCTCCCGCTCCCCCCGCATCTCCTTGGGTGAGAATTGGTTGAGTTTAACTCTTGAGTTCCAATATTTTCAACTTCAAAACTTTTAAAATTTCTATTTCCACCAAAATTTTTCATTACTCCAAAATAAATATGCAAATATTAATCAAATTTAATAAAATAACAAAATAACTAAATTAAACTATAGTAAAAAAGTAGAAGAAATTTGAAAAACGTAAATGCAAAAAAATAACTTTAAGAAATATAGAAAACGTATTTGAAATAATAAAATGTATAAATAATCAATAAGAGCAATTCATAGCAAAATAAATTTTTGAGAGAGTAAGTATAGAAGAGATTGAGAGAGAAGAAATGGTGTAAAATTGGTAAGAATAGGGTGTGAGTATTTATAAAGTTGAAAAAAAAAAAAAAAAAAAAATAACCGTTGGAACTGCCGGTTGAACGATTTCTAAAAGGGCGGAACAAGAACCTAAACCGTAACCCTCCAGTTTTGGTCGGCCGATTCCGGTTCGGTTCTGATTTTGACTGGTCCGATTCCGGTTTGGTTTGCCGATTTCGGTCCGGTTCCAATTTTACAACTCTTATATCAAATCAAATGTTACAGTAAGCACCTTAGCAGATTCAGCAGGAGCAGTTCCATCTCCATCCACGTAAGAATATTAAGGCTGTAATTCAGAAAAAAGAAGAAGAAGAAGAAGAAGAAGAAGAAGAGGAAAACAGAATAGAAAATTTCAAACTTGGAAGTAAGCCAAGAATAAAGCAGCTTGGGGTTAAATCATGAAAAAAGAAATATAGATCCATGCTTTGTGAGGTTAGATAATGGTCATCTGATTCTAGTTTCTTTGTAAATTGTAATTGACAACAAGGCCTTATTAGTTAGATTTAAAAGCAAATAAGAAAACTACCTAGTTGAAACAAGCTTTAATAATCATTTTCTTATAAAATAAGTTTTAGTAAGACACTGCAATTATGCAAAAACTAGTTCACTCACCATTGTGTGGCATACTTCAGACAAGTGCTCAATTGGAGAGGTCTTGGTCCCATATATGCATTGAATATGTCAAATTAGCTTTTATGTAAGCACAACAATGAATCATTTTTCTTAGGCTACTCGTAACTAACGGTCCCTGAAGTCGTTCCGTGAGACGCTTGCTCAACGTTTTTATTGTTATTTTATTAAAGTCCTCAGTTCCTAGCCCCTCCGCTTTTTCATCCGTAACTCAGGGGCTACTTTAAGAGTTCCGCGGGACGCCTACTCAGCTTTTCACTAAACACAATTTTATTTTAATACCCCAACTTTTATCTACTACTTCATTTAATACTTTCTACCCCAAATTCATTAAAATAAAAATAGTTCATGTTGAGTTTAGTTTTGATGATGATGAGAACAAATCATCTATGAAAGATGAAGTCAGAAAATGGTTGTGCTGAAAATGACTACTATGCACACAATATTGGATACTATGCACACAGTACGCTGGTGGAATCATACTACGCATATAGTACTGATACTATGCATGTAAACGGGGTTCCAGAAACTGATAAATTCAAGACGTTCTTCGGGAATTTGAATTTGAATATTCCCTAGCACAATCACGTGAAGCATTAAGAGTGCAAACTTAAAAAAATCAGTATGTGCATGTAGTATATGGTATTGTGCACATAATATATGTCTTGTGCACACAGTATTTGGTACTATGCATATAGTATCCAATATCAACATTGTACAATATTTGGATCTATTCTACAACGGCTCTATTATTGATTCCAATGGTCACAAACTCCAAGAAGGCTATAAATAGACATCTCCAACATCAGAAGAAGCAAGAGAATCATAGAGAAACCTTGGTCACACTTTGCAATCTTTATTTTCTCATTTATTCTCTCAATTTCATTTTTATATCCACTCTTACTATTTTCATTTGCTATCATTCTTGGGTTGGGTTGAGCTTAAATTTTGTGTTTTGGAAACACAATTTGTAACAATCAAAGTATTTGATTGAAGGTTGTATAGGTTTCCTTGTTGAGCCTTTGAAAATAAGAGTGGTTTGCTAGTGAACCTTAGAAAACTAGTGGATAGGTTTTTCCCATTTTTGGTTCCTTAGAAAAACAAGAGAGGTTGAAGGTTTTCTAGTTTGTTTCCTGCAAAAACTAGAGGTGTAACGGTTTACTTGTTGAGCCCGCAAAAATAAGTGGTGTAAACGGTTTCCCCCACCCGAAAGTGAGGAGATAGTAGACTGAAATTCCTGAGTGGATCTCAAGGAGTGGATGTAGGTCAAGGAGGACCGAACCACTATAAATTGAGGCTTTGTTTTCTCTCTCCCTGCTCTATTTACTTTACTTTATATTTGTGAATTGACGGTTTTATTATTTTCGCATTTATACTTTGATTTTACTTGTTTTAAGCTTTGTTATTTATTTTAATTTGCAAAAAATTTTTAACAAAGTTTTTAAATTGCTAAAAATCCAATTCACCCCCCGTTAGATTGTCATTCTTATTGGGACCAAATCTTACAAACACCATATAGAATAGTAGAAAGATGAAAATTCTTTAAGTAGCATAAATTAGAGTTGAATTCACAACAGGATGTCTATATTCCATTTAGTTTCACTTCATCCAATGTAAAATCCTTTCATGTACTACTGTAGTACCACATAAAATCGAAACCTTTGATATCAATCTGTTTAGGAGATGAACTAATGACATGGAACTGATCAAGATGAATCAAATAGACTCGTTTCTTAATGATGTGTACATGAATGACAAACAATGGTTGTGCCTCATACAATGTTGAAATGGGACTCATTTCTTAATGCTACATATATCAGTGATAAACAATGGTTGCTTCTAATACAAAATCAACACTGAAAATATAACACTGGAGATACGTAAGAAGTAACAGTTCTTAACCTTCATTGTACAACTTGTACCTTCTAAGCTTGATAAGAAACCGTGGGTAAGAATTGGATTAAATTTTTTTTGGGCCTGTAGCATGCAAGTTGCTAGCATCAAATTCATTACGTGAAATATGTACTTTAAGCAGTAAAAGGCATGTACAAATTGACAGAGAACATACATACCCCTGAAACAATGCTTGAAAAGTGGATAAAAAAATGGAGGACAATGAAGTTACTGATGATGAAGAAGTTGTCCTGTGTGAGAACTTGATTGATTTTGCTGGAAGAAATAGTTAAAATTTAAAACAAAATCAATTTTTAAACACACCATAACATAATTGCGTACTTGATAACGACGGTCATAAAAAAACTTGCCTTTCCTTTACCAATTGAATGAATCCAGAAGCCTTCTTAAAGTCCAGTTAAAAATGAAAGTTGAAGAGAGAGTGAAAATATTAGTGAGAAGCAAACCACAAAGACAAATTTTCTATCACTAATATTACAGAACAAAAAAAGAGAACAGAACTTGCCTCGTCTGGAGCAAGAGTAGACGTTATGAAAAGGCTTGGACAGATTCATTTATATAGTTATATTGCAAATATCTCTATCAATAAAAATGGGTAGAGCATCTGATTTAAAAAAATGGATTACCATGTAGAATAACAAAAACGATTTAATTACAAATATCTGACAATGTGAATCTATAAAGATGGATTAACAACTGATTTTTTTTATAAAAAATTGGATAAACATCTATATTTAAAAAAAAAAGTAGATAAACATTTAAAATTATAGAGTTTATCATACCTGAAATCTAGATTTTTGAGGTAATAAACAAAACATGATTTGCAATTTCAATCAAAAAAATTTTGAAATTCATGCAATATGTTACCTAACTAACTTTATAGATAACATGAGTCACCATTTTTCATTGATGTCCCATGAAATTCAACCGATCAAAAGCTTGCCATTGTAAAAATTGCCAATAACAGTGTCAATCTGTACAGTAGAACTTTTATATTACACTATTACAGTAAATAAAATACTAAGTCAAAAAAAAAAACTAGTTAGTAGTACTTAAATTCAAGTATAACTTGAAGGCCTGATAATCCCACTAATATCAGCTAAAATTGTTAACTTGCTTCTGTTTCATCGATAAACTCGTAATTGGCTCAACAATGCCTTTTCATAATTGCATAAAGTAACAAAAATCAATGAGAAGTTTTCTCAAGTCACAAATGGAATGTATAGGTAATTTCTTGAATGTAAGGATTATCAGTACCTCAGTCACGTTGAAAATAAAGTTGGGAATAGTTGGAAATGCCTTACTTCCAACATGGACATAGGATTAAACTGTCAGATTCTAAAAACGAACCTCAATCTTTAGAAATTCCATATCCACTCTCTCATTAGGGCAAAACCTCCTGTTTACACCATAATTTTGCAATTGTGGCAAAAAAGAAAAGAAGCTTCCAGGAAAGGAAAGTTGGTTACCGAATCACAGGAAAAGAGGAAACGCATGGAAGGTCAAAAACGTTGCAGACGAGGAAAAGCTAACTTCTAGGAAAAATTATAGGAATTGGAAATAAATTCCATAAATGTTGGAAATACCCAGACCAAGCAAGCCCATCCAGTATTGAAACCGTGGCAAGGAAGGAAACATAGAGCAAAACTAGGAAAGGCAAAACAAAAAATTAACCACAGCAAATTGGAATAGGAAGGAAAGTCAGATTGTGGAAAGTAGGAAGAATTAATGATTGCCTTGCAAATGCACAATAATCGTCGTAGTTATACCTTGAGAGTATCCCGAGGGTTATCGAATTTAAAAGAACGTGTCTAATTGTGGCCAAGAAATAAAAATATAAAAGTATATAAAAGCATCCAATTGTTTTTTTTTTGGGTTTTGGAAATGAAAGCAAGCAAGAAATTAAACGCAAATAACCAATGATAAGAAAACGTTAGGGCTTTCAAGATAAAATCAAGGATTTAGTTGCTTAATGAATGAAATTGGGTTTTAACAAATGAGTGTGAATATTATCTCTACAAGACTTACCCAAGGTCCTTCTCAAAGTCACTAAAGTCGTGTCTACGCCTCCTACGAAGGTCCTTCTGACCTCACCTAGTCAAG
>CAODLS011386086.1:0-27203 GCA_948243855.1 Flueggea neowawraea | reverse complement strand
CCATTTACATCTCTAGGTTGTTGTAGAAAACAAATTAGGAAGCAGACACCTCTTGTTTTTCTAAGGAAACAAAATAAGGAAAACCTAATACACTTGTTTTCTATGGCTCAACAAGATTGCCTATCTAACCCTTAATCAAATACTTTCATTGTTACAACTTGTGTTTCCACACATATAATTCAAGCTCAACCCAACCCAAGAAGGAATGCAATTCAAAGTTCTAAGAGTGGGTATCAATGAGAGAATAAGAGAATTGATGAGAAGTGAATATAGAAAAATCTAGACCAAGTTTGTCTCTCTTCTTGTGATGTTGGAAACGTCCTTTTATAGCTCTTTTTTAGTTTGTGACAGTTGGAATTAATATTAAAGTTGTTGTGAGTCATTTGAAAATTCTGTACTTCAGTTATGTCATTAGGATTTAAGTTCTTAACTAACTGTTAAGTGCTTAACTACTGTAACCATCAAAGTTTTAAGTGCTTAACTCGAATCCTCAATATTTTCCAGATCTTTTCAGCTTCTTCTTTCCATGCTTAATTCCATCCTTACGTGCTTAATGGACTTCTTGGAAATATTTGTACCTCTTCTGAAACTTTCTTAAGTGCTTAACTTCCTTTTCTTAAGTGCTTAAGTAAATTCTGGACACAAAGACCTACACCACTTAGGTACTTAACTTCGAATCTTAAGTGCTTAACAAATTTTCCAAGATAGCACCTTGAATTGCTTATGTCAACGAATAAGGAATATTCAAATTCAAATAATGAGGATTGTCATAACGGTCTGCCAGATTTTGTCTTCAAGTGAATTTACGTGCTTAAGCTTCCATTTACATGCTTAATTTCATCCTTCCAAGATTGCATTTTTTATGGAATTTTTTTAGTGCTTTACTCAATGCTTAAGTGCTTAAGGAAATTCTAGGTACCAAGAGCTGAACCACTTAAGTACATAACTCTGCAGCTTAAGTACTTGACGAAAAATCTAAGAAACACCATTCACCACCTATGATACTTTAAGCACTTAACCAGCAAATTAAGCACTTAACTAAAAATCTAAGAATAAACCAAAATTCAAGCCTAAGCACTTATGCACTTAACTTCACATTAACGTGCTTAAAACACCTTGGAAACCAAATTCTTGCACATTTTCCTCTTTCATGGATGTTATGTTATCATCATCATCAAAACTAGAAGCAACATACTGGACTTAATAAGGCATTGTGATCTTCATGCTTTTGTATTTGCAAATAATATTCACAATGGGACCTACGGGTCATATTTCCATACTGGAGACCTTCGGGTCATATTTTCATATTAGAGACCTTGGGTCATTATTACACAAGAGACCTTTGGGTCAATTTTCATACGGTACTAGCAACCAATTACACAGTGGCATGAAGGAATCCCGAGACGATACTTGACTTGTTTGGTCACAACTTGTAAAATGGAATACAATAGCATGTGCATATGTTCATATGCCATAGTTAATCAATTATTCGTTGAATACTTGTGTTTGCTCAGGTGTGATCTATGATGATTTATGCTCATTGAGTTGTGACTCATATAAAGCGCAGACATTGTTTTTTCAGGATACCATTAATGGTAGATCTTTTTGCTTGTCTTGATATTGAAGTTTATAGATAACAACATGAGTCACATGTCTGCCTGCTAGTGCTCTAGATACTATCTTACTCAGCATTTGCATATATAATTAGTTGAATCTATTTTGGCACTGGTTTGTATAAATGACTTGTACTAATGTGTATGGTTATGTTTGTATAAGAGAGATATATTCTCTTGTTGAATTTTTATAATGGTATATGGTTTTATGGAATTATATATTTATAATTTAAATCATATAAAAAATATAAGGGTGTTAAAAGACAACCTTGAAGGTGTTTGGTGCCCTTTATTATCCTTGGTTTTTAGCCTTATACTCACAAAAAAAATTTAAACCACTTTCAAGTTTTTGTGTCTTTTGGGTTATAACAAAGTACATAAATTGTCACCAAGGACACAAATAAACACCTTTCATGCCTTATTAAAGTAATGACAGAGTTTTGGCCTATTGATATGAGAACTAAGACATATTTTTCTAGAAATTGGAAATTAGAAATGGATTTTATTGATTTCTCTGATCAATAACAAGTACCTATTTCCAACCTGCAATCTCACCTTAGAGTATAATTAATGAACTCGCATTACTTCATCTTAGGGGAGATTGCTACAATAATTTTTGGGTAAATATATATATTAAAAATTCACCAATCGAGACTTGAATTTTATTGGATTAACCAAAGAATATATCATTATGTTATGGATGAAGAGAATAGAGAAAAAAAGGTTGGAAAAAAGAATAGTGTTGCAAACATCCTTTATGAGCGAACGGAGAGATATAAAGAGCCAATATAAGTGGATTATATATTTTCGTCATGACATAAAAGGGAAAGGTAAAGTTTCGTAGGGACCCTCTACAAAAATAATATAAGTAAAAAAAATATACCTTTCAGGAAAATTTTTACAACTACCAATAAAAATTTGGTACAATAATACATTGTTTAGTAACATTGTAGAAGAGATCTTCATAATCCAAGTAAAATTTAACAAAAAAGAATGATGGTACTGCATATATAAAATTTGTTTAAGAAATGATATCTCTAGTTGAAGATGACAAAATATGCCAAACTGAACTTGTAACAAACAAATACTTTATTAACAAAGATAAATAAAAAAATAACAATAAACTAATTTAAGAAAATTATACAAACTACATTTTATGTGTGATAACATTATATTAATAGGTTTTTATTAAAGTTACAAATTTCCAACAGAATATAAGAAGCTTTTGTCACACTTTTTATGCCAGTAAACTACCTTATTGGAACGAATTTCATTTTATGATGATAACATTATGTTTACAGGTTTTTATTAAAGTTACAAATTTTCAATGGAATACAAGAGACTTTTGTCACACTTTTTTATGAAGCTTCATATCTTCTAAAGTGTTTTGTCCAAATTTATATTAATCACACATTCAATATTAAATTCAAACAGAAGAAGATGGATTGAGGGATCAAATGATGTGGTATCTATAACACAAAGACCAAATAAAACAATTATCTAAACTTCAAAGACAACAAAACTAGGTTGTCCTATATCTTTTCAATCATTAAGTGGAGCATAAACATCAAAAAAGAATTTAAAAAATAATATTACTTTGAAGGGTAATTCAATTTTTTAAAAAATAATCATTAACATGTGTTTTACGCGAGTGACAAGCTCTTTAATCCAACAAGAATTGAGGCAATAACAATAGTCAAATATGTGAGTGTGTCTTATTTGAGCAAAAAAAAGTGTAACTATAACACTATGAATATTTTACTCAGGCAAACATCTTCAAACTCACATACACAATGCATAATTTCAAGAATGAGAAACTCAAAGCTCTTACAAGATAAAAATGTTTTCTAACTCAAGCAATGAAACATAGGAAAAGGACAAATACAAAAGCAAATTCTAGGAATGATTAATACTGACACAAGATAAATATCATATATTTCTCTTATCTCCTAGGGAAACTTAACAAAAATACAGCCAATTTACTGTCCAATAATTCAAAGTTATTGAAAAAGAGATAATACTTGAAGTTAGACATACAAAAAAGAAAAGATATAAGGTAAAAACAATTAAAGTGGTAAAATTAAAGTCCAATACTGAAGACTAAACTACCCAATATATTAAAGTATTAGAGAAAATACAATATCTTATTAATCCAAGAGAAATTCACATATGATTTTCTTTATACTTTGAATGATGTAAAAATATAGAAAGTTGAAAAGCAGCATAAAAGACTTTTTTAGAATTAAGATAAGCTTCCAAAGTGAAAAATCAACCCTTAAAGGAAACTTAGAAGTCAAAGATCGACCCACAATTTTTATTTTAATAAGTCGGCCCAATGTATTTAATCTTAATTTATAATGCTTATTTTTTTTCTCCATCTTTGGAAGCTCTCCCTGGAAATCAAATTCACAACCCCCAGTATTGTAGTTGACTTCAATTCAATGAGTTAAAAACCAATTGGTAGCTAAGTATGGGTGTTAAGTACTTATCTTTATTTCTGAAATGCTACATTTGTTGTACCTTACTTGTAAACCCTCTATCATTTGTTCTCATATTTGTTTTGGGTTTAAGAGGTTGTAATCAAGATTCAAGAGGTGATTGTCTAAGAAATTCAAGTAATCGAAAAAGATATAGCATTTCATGCAAATTAACAAAGAAGAAAATAAATGAGGTTAAAGCCATCCAAGAAATGTAACAAAAAGCTAGATATGAAGTATAAAAATAATGAGATTACTGGATATCACAAAAAGAATGCCAAAAGAAACAAATAACAAATTAAAAAAGATGACAATAAGTCAATAATTTGTACTATAATAAAAAGTACAAATGTTGAGAAAATATACGTTTTGTTGGTATATTTAAAGAGAATGAACTAACTGTACGAGAATTTAGTCCACTCCACTGTCTGAGATGAATAATATTTTTTACATACTTATCCTATAAAAAGAAATATGAAATTAAATTACTTATATTTATTTTTTAATAAATTAAATAGTTTTTTTATTATATGTATTTCATTCAATTTTACTTAATTTTAATTTCAATTTTATTATGCAACAATATGAAAAAGTTGCGTGCGTAAAAATTTCTAACATTAAGAAAATACAAAATATTTTACGAAAAAAATTTAATGATAATGCTTTATTTGTATGTTTATCTCTCTGGAACATATATACTGCTGCAACAACAAACAGAGGAGAAACAAAACGCCTAATGTAAAACATAATTATGTATTTTCTATGTCATGATAATTTAAGAGGAAGAATGATCACACGGCTAATTCTTATAAGTACGCAGTATATTACATCTGTTATTGCCTCAAAAATCGAATCACAATAATGATGAATACTTGAATAATTGAGAATCATGAATGTCGCTTTAAGACCTAAAAACGCAGAAGAAGAAGAAGAAGAAGAAGAAGAGATCGGAGTCTCGGGCGCTCAAGTCAATATAGAATTCAGTAGAGTAATAGCTTGTATAATGAATAGTGTGTACCCTAGCAAGTCATCCACCATGTCTATTTATAGGGTGAAAATCAATGAGAGTATTGTAACGTTTTGTTAAGTTTTCCTTTAATGACGATTTGCAATGTCTCAGAATTGAATGTATTTAATGGTTTTTGTATCAATGTTTCATCAATTGCTCCCCAATATTTTTTTCGAGTCTTTCGAAGATAAGAGTAAAAATTATTTTCAAATGCAAAATAAGAGATGCGAGTGTCATCCAGAAATTATTTTCTGGATCAGGGAGTGCTTCACCAATTTCCCGGATATCCAGATCCTTAATCTGATAGTTGCCGTCAATCATTGAGTTGACTCAGCTGCTCCAACTCGGGACCTTTTCTCAGAACTTTCGTCTTTCTATTTTGGCTTCAATTCAATTCAATTTATTTCCTCATTTGATCTTCTTGATCTGCTCCATTGATCCATTCACACTCCAATATTTGATGCACTTTTACTTTATTTTCTTCTTGATTTATTCATTCTTCCCGAAATTTAGCAACCTGCCAAATAATTTGTTAATTCCTTCCAATTTTGATTGATTATTCCCCTCTTTATTCTCACCTCCAGAAATGTTGTAATTGGATTCCCACTTAATTGTTTCCTTCAATTTCCCTCTTAAATTCACTTAATTATTGCTTCTTCCATTCCTTTCCAAAATTGAAGTGCAACGTTACAGACTTGAGCAAAGAGGAATTTTTCCATTCCTTATCTGTTTTAATCTCTCCATTTTTCCTTATTTACTTTTGATTCAGATCTGCTCCAATTCCTTCCCAAACAACTATTATTCTTTTGATCAATCACAAAATAGGTGTTGTGCATTATTTCCTTCTCTTTTGCTTTCTGGCTCTGTGTGTCTTCCTCATTTTTTTTACCTTGCTTTACTTGTCTTTCTTCTTTTTCCTTTTCATTCTCTTTTTCTTTTTTCTTGCATGGTGCAGGTTTTCTCCGGCGAAGCCGACGATGATTGCAGCGGCTTGGGTGTTGCTTGGCAATGTCCTAACATAGTCCGGTGCCATGTAGTTCCGTGTAGTGATTGTGGAGGACTGAAAATAATAAGACAGAATTTGACCCTCCAATTGAAGTTTTTCTTTCTTATATATATATTGCCCTTATACCTTTCTACTATTTCTGGATTTTTTTTCTTGTTTTGGTTTTTGCTTGCTGCTTTATTTATCTTCTTTTTTTTTGCTTGCTATTTTTATGTTGAACGGCTCTTCCCCGTGGCGGTTTTGAACGGGTCTCTACCAAATGGGGACGAGAATGGCTTCCGAAGCAGTGGTTCATTATTAGTGAATCGCGCCTGACACGGTGACGATGTTATAAAGGTTAAAGAAGGTGACCCCAATGACATGCCGTTTGTTGTAATTGCCAGGTGATAGACCGTTTGTAGTGTGAGCCGGACTACCACACATACAATTCATCAGATGATGACAACATGCCGTTTGCAGTTCCTAACAAGCTGTTCGTAGCATGGGCCAGATGTCGGCGTGCACAACCCCTCAAATGATGATGACATGCTGTTGTTGCCATGGATCAAACCACTTGCCGTTGCTGTCATGGACTAGACCACTTCCCATTGCTGTCCTAGACCAAACCACTTGTCGTTGCTGTTGTGGACCGAACCATATGTTGTTGTTGCTGTGGACTGGACCACTTGCCGTTACTGTTACCCCCACCACCACGCCAGTGTTTAGGAGCCGCATTTGGAGAACTTCACCCCCATTACCACGTGGCCGTTCAGGAGCATCTTATTGGAGGACTTCACCCCCACTACCATATGGGTATTCAACGCACCTTGGTGGATCGCGACTCATGGATTGTGGCTTGTGGATCGAGGCTCGTGGTTGGTACTCGCAAAGTTTACCAACTCGCCTCGCCGATTCCATCATCACCAACTGGCCTAGCAGAGTTCACCAACTCGTGGAGCTCACCTACTCGCCTTATGAAGTTCACCATCTTCCCGTGGAGTTCACCTCCTTGGGAGGTTCAGCATCTCGACCCCACCTTGCGGAGTTTGCCATCTCACTATGGAGTTTGTCATCTCCTCGTGGAGTTCATCTCCCTATGGAGTTCAGCATCTCGACTTTGTGTTAGAAAAAGGTTTTCTACTCGCCATTGCTTTAGCTAAAACGTATATTTGACGGCATTGGTTCATAGGCCTTAATCAAGTTCTAGGCACTATGTGTTATTACCCACTTCGATTTTAAATTTTTTATTCTCATTGAACGTCGTGTGAACTTGTCGAATGTGTATGCAAAGTGCATGTTACTAAAATGCAGCCAAATGAGAAATGCTAATGCCATGATGCAAATGTTGTGATAAAAATTAGAATTAAGAAAAAACAAATTCACAGAAAGATTCATAGTGGGTCGGCCTGAGGGCTTACATCCACTCCTTAAGCAACTTGCTCAAGTATTTTCTTTGTTTGATATGTGCAACTTATGTTTGTAGCTTCTGCTTGCATTTTCTTTTCACTTTCGTCTATCTTTCCGCTGTAGCTTCTACTGCATCACCTATCCACCCAATATCGTGTTGATGGCCAGGTGTGCGGGCTGATTATCAATTGGAGGAGTTCTGTGCTGCCCTATTGTATTGCTTCTTGAGATCGTTGTCTTTGACCTCTTCGGTTCTCACGCCGCCAATCTCTTCCATGATGATTGTCATACCTTCTCTCTTCCCAAGGGTAGTTTTACTTATCTCCCTTCCATGCATCTGCGTATATGAATCGGTTCAACTTCCCATCTCGCACCAATGCATCAATCTGATTCATCAACCCCCAACACTTTTTTGTGGAATGTCTACTCACGCCATGGTATCGACAGTAGACGTCCACATCCTTTCCTAATGGCTTGTCTGCCTAAAGGGGAAAAGAAATGAGTTTAGACTCCTCTATCGCTACTAAAAATGTTGATATTGGTTTAGTTAGCAGTGTGTAATGTTGGACCAAGGGTGGTCAACATTGAGATTTCTCTAAGTTTTGATGATGAACAAACTAAATAATTTGACTTGAGGATGATCCACGTAAGTGTGTCCAAAGTCACGTACGTGAGTGCATGTCATGTACGTTAGATGAATCTAAAGTACGTGAGTTCGACCGTGAACTGAAAAAGAAGCTACTAGAAGTTGGAGGAAGTGATCATCACGTGTGTTAGACAATATTCACGTACGTCAGCAAATGTCGAGAGGTATCAAAAGTACGTTAAAAATGATCGAAATTAAAGTGGGAAAATTGAAGTCTTGAATAACCTGAAGGCATGAAGCCACATGTACGTGAGACATCATAAATCACGTATGTTAGACATATAAGACAAAACGAAGATTTCAGTTCAGAGGATGTTTGTTTGAATTTTATGCTAATCGAGACAAACAGTTCAAGCAACAGTCAAGTGTTGATCGTTCGCGTATGCAAGCATAAAAAGTCACGTACGTCACATTGAACTAAAGTACGTGAGATTGAGTTTCAAGTACGCGAGATGCTCCGGAATGAAAACAGAAGCTACTGGATGGTTCAGACATAGAAGTCACGTACATCAGTTTTTATTCATGAACGTGAACTGGGGATTCGATATGATCAACATGTGTTAATGTACTTATCAAGTACGTGTGATGAACATTAAGTCAGGTAATGTACGTAAGATTTGTGTCACGTACGTGAGAAGACTCTGACAGTGTATTAAATACGCCTCATTTAATACCACAACGGCTACAATACACCCCACAACGGTCTGAAATCAAGACAGAAGTATAAATACATGCTTGGGAGGCCAGAAACAACTAACAAAACATCTGGGCATTGAATTCTTATAACTACCAAGCATCAAAGCATTGAATTTCTCATTTATTGATACAAGTGTATTTGTTCTTCAATTTTATTATTCATTTGCTTGTATCACTAGCTTATAATCTGTTGGTGAGTGTTTGTGAACACATTTAAAAGAGTGATTATGAGAGGGATCAAGGGTAAATCCTTAGGTTGGTTTTTGTTCTTGAACTGGAATCAAGAACCTTGTAAGAGTTCTCACTTAGCTAGAAAGTGAAGTTATAATCTTTGAGAAGATTGATAGTGAAAATCCTAAGTGGTGATACTTAGGTAGTGGATGTAGGCATCGAGTTGGCCGAACCACTATAAGTTCTTGGTGTTCTTTCATTTACCGCAATTATTCTCGAAGAAAATTCAAAGCTTTTAATATCACACTATTCAACCCCCATTCTAGTGTGATTATCGACTCAACACAAAGTATGCTTGAAGAGAGAGAAAATCAAGAATCAATTTTGCAAAGCTTGGGCACAATTTCTGAAAATCTCTTTTCTTGTCTGCTGTTGTGCGCTACTCTATTTATAGGTAGGCTCCCAAAAATACTCGTTGTGACTCCAAAATAGCCGTTGTGAGTGAATAACAACATTCTAATTTTAAATGACGTCATTGTCATTAACGTGCGTTCTTGACATTAATGCTCGCTATTCATGTACCCAGACAATGAACAAAGGGCGTTGAAAGCCATTATCGCTCCTTACTGATGTTCCAGTGCTTCTGGATTGAAAGTGTCACTCAATAGCATGCCTTGAAAATCATTAGTGTGCCTTGATAAGTTCTTCAACGTGACTTAAAGATATGTAGCACACCTTATCGATCTCAAAGCTTTCTCCTCGATTCTGACGCAATCTCATACGAAGGGAATACTTGAATTTTAAATTCCCAAGGAGCGTATAATGGTTTTGTCAGTATCTGAAAGTCTCTTTGACTACGTGCGTTATTCGTTCATAGTGTCAGTTGTTCAATTTCTGTCATGACCCGTTTCCAGATCATGACCGGCGTGCAAGGCAGACCGTCTATGGGAGCCTGACCCATCTCACACAAGCCTCAGAGAATCAAAAACGCTACCCATTTAATTATCAAACACTTATAAAAATGTTCATAGTAAAACATGTGTATATATATAATAAATATCAAAATGATATATCAGTGAAATCAAATACAAAGAATATAAATATGTAAGAGAAATCAACAGGCAAAATAAGAAAACCCAGTAACTCAACAACATCTCAATGTGGAGCTCTAAAACAAAAGAAAAAGCCCTGCCAAAAAGGCGTTACTGACCAATATAAAATGCCTCACTGAGCAAGATGCCAAATGGTTGCCGAGTCAAAAGTCAATCTGCATACAAAGTAGATATAGACAAAGAAAAACAAACTGGGGTCAGGGCCCAATGACACTCCAGAGTGCCTCATATGTGCCTCACAAAGACTGGTTTAAAAGTAGTTTAAAATACCGCACGCAGGTATAACAAGAGTACATATATACACACTACATAAGTAGTAAGGTTTTCAAAAATAATTCGAAAACGATTGCAAACAAAGCAAACAGCATGCACAAAAACATTTGTAATACTAATTATAGTGTCAAAACAGAGTCAGAGTATACTAGCGATAGGGGAACCAAAAACAAAGATATAACAAGTGAAAACAGAGTCAGAGTATACTAGCGATAGGGGAACCAAAAACAGAGATATAACAGGTGTGGGCTCTGCCACCACCCAAGTGCATAATATACGTGGACTACGCCACAAATCAAATCATGTGTCAAGCTAGGACATCATGGCTATCAACACTCCCTGATAGCTGGGACTTCATCAAATCAAAGCTTTGCTATACCAAACGCCACGTACCCCGTAGCATAGGTGTTCCCATATAAAAAACAAGTCATAATAATTATATATACAAAAGCAAGGCATGTAAGCCAAAGTCAAAAACAGAGAGAATATATATATATATATCGAATTTCAAAAACAAAGAATGATTATTAATTCACATAACCAGTTTATTATTCAGGCCAAACCTCAGATTAGTCCAATTACAAAAATATAAGCCAAGCTCAGCAAAAATAAATACAGTTTTGAGACACAACCTATGTGTCTGAAGCTGCCATTCACTCACCTGATAGTCCAAGCTATAGCAGTCAGACACCACTGGTGGGTGGCTGATCTTGCTGGCACGAACACGAAGCTGAAACAAAGATATCAAAAACAAGATGTATCAGAAACAAATAATGAATGACATTGGTACTATGGTTATACCGGAATGCGTGCACATGCAAATGCAGACTCAATGCTCAAACAACTCCCGAAATCCCATTGCGGTCGAAAATACTTCGATAATAATCCAAATATCTAAATCCACGTAAAATTAAGATGTAGTCCTGAACTTTTGAAAAATTACATGCTAGTCCTTGAGACCTCGTAAATTTACAAATTAGACCTCAAAGTTCTCAGAAATCGCAACCAAGTTCCCTAAATCTTAGAATTTGCAAAATACAAAAATGACATATTTGAGCCCTCGGGACCTTGATAACTCGAGTTAGCATGAAGCCCAACTCGAGTTATCTAGGCCTCAAATTACTCGAGTTAGATAAATGCCTAACTCGAGTTATCCAAGCCTCATCTTACTTGAGTTATCCATTTGGTCAACTCGAGTAAGTCATCTTTCCAGAATTCTCAAAACTCGATCCAACTTGATTTTATCGATAAAAATTCCTACCAGTCACCTGCATTAGCTCCAAACAATTTCCTGAACATGATACTAAGGTCTAAACAACCAAAACAACTTATAATTATCCAAAATTGACCCAAACCGAAATGATCTAACCCATTTATAATCATCCCTAATTTTGGTGATTTAAGGCCAACTCTAGGTGTTTCTAGACTCTCAAATGCACGAACTAGCAACCCCAAACAACTATTTCAACAGAGGCATCACGGATATAACCGTATGAAACTAAAATGCAATTTGGACGAGTTTGGAGTGTTTGAAAGTGAGATAGTCGAATAGAGTCAAATGAGTTGGGTAAGGGGTATTTATAGAATTTCTGTCCGAACATGCTCTAACTCGAGTTACACACTCTCTTACTCGAGTTAGCCTTTCCCATATCGTTTTGAGTTCATGGATTACTCGAGTAATCTAGATCTCATATAACTCGAGTTACATAAATCACTAACTCGAGTTATTTGACCCTCACATAACTCGAGTTACTTACATGCTAACTAGACTTATTACTCTTAAAGCGCCAAAAACAAATTAACACCCAAAGCTAGGGATCCAATCGAAGATCTACAAAAACCTTATCGGAAAGAGCAAGATATTACAAATAAAGAGCCATTTCATTTCATATCTTTGAAATATTATAATATGTTTTATGTTGATAAAATATCCATGAATAATTTATTCTTCCTTATGTCATCAAGTACGTGACTCGATAGTAAAACTCTAAGGTTAAAAAAATACTATTCTAAATGTCCCTAATCGATTATTGTCATGGAAATGATAATAAATTAAGATTAGTGTGTTACCAAGTGAATAATCATATTTTACTGATTATGGATGTGAAGACATCATTTAGAACATAGATACATATTAGGGAACACGTATTGGACTAGCCATTTATGAAAGCACTCTATGGATTAATGTCACAAGTAGCTTTCATGCAGTGTTAATTTTGAGTCCTCTAACTGAAACTCACTATCGATTCCTATATGATGAATCACATGTTTTAACTTAGTCAAACATTATCCATAATAAGGTAATTATAAAGGTTATGATTGGATATGTCATGAATCATGTAGAGAAGTGATAGTGAGAGTGACGAATTTGTTTCTCTTATGAAGAGTTATATCTTTAGGCCACTTGATGAATAGAATTGATAGAATGTATGCATACTCAAATGAATTGATAAAAGGATTTATCAATGTCATTTGTTATATCAATCTTCTCGGGATCAAGAAACATATTAAACAAAATAAGGTTAGCAATTATCCATGCATTATACTTAATCTAGATATCATGAGACAAAATGACGAAATATCAAACTGTAAAAGGTAAAATCGGATCTCCGACATCCACTCAATTTTAGGTTGTCATAATGTATTACTAGATACCGCTTATGGACTTTGAGCTTGAGTTTTGGGACAAAGGTTCACTGTCATTTTCGAGTGGGCCTATTGGGTTACACACTAAAGTGTGTTGGATCAGATTACAAATATCCTCTCTTTTGGCAATTGAATTATAATGATTAATTTGATTAATCATTCATAATTCGGGTTTAATAATTTAAGCCTTAAATATGATATAAGACATAATCCATTAATGTAATGGACTTTTAATATAAATCACTAATTATTAAGATTAAACATGTTTTGGATTTATTATTATGTGTGACATAAATTTGGCTCATGTACTTTTAATCAAAGAGTGATTTATTTGATGATAATGTATCATATAATTAAAAGTTCAATAACATTAAAAAGCCTATGTAATATTCGGCAAGCCTCCTATTTTGTAGGAGAAAATTCGGCCACACACTCCTATTTTTTAGGAAAAATTCTACATATTCCTATTTTTTAGGAATCATAATTCTTGTGTGATATGGAGTTCTTATACTTGTAAGATAAGTAAGAAGAAACCTAGCAAACTTATACTAGGGTTTCACACAACTCTCTACATATGTGTACATACACAAGGCTGAATTTCTTAATGCTTTTTTAGGGCAAGGCCAAATTTTCACATCAAAAGAGAGAAGATAATTTGTGAGGCTAGAATAGAGATTCACGTGCTAGTACACGAGACCGATCCAAGCAAACTCATTCGTGTGGATACCTCTAGACACGTTCGCGCAAAGGCAGTATGAGAGAAAGGGGATTCAGTTTTGAATATTAAAAACTACACCAACACTCCATTCAGTCGATCATTTGAGCATTGGTTTTAAGGTAAAAACCCTAACACTAATCGCGTATGTTAATGTGCATGGATTCTTGGTATAATTCTAGGTTTTAAAGGTTAATTTTTTTTTATTTCCGCTGCCATATATGTTTATGAATGTCATAAAATTTGTCACAAATTTCAACAATTTAGGCCCTTCCTTAGTAGAAATATTGTTCAAATTTGAGTCAACAGTTGCATCTTGGTAACTATTGTGTGTATAAACACTATCTTCATCGTCACTATTGTATGGATGAACTCTATCTTCATCTTCACTTAACCCGAATATGTGTTTCATAATCGAGCATAACCTATTATTAGGATCATCCATTTTTTTAACATATATGTGATGTATATATGACAGATATGACTATAACATATGTGTGTATGAACCAGGATTGTACATTATGACATATATGATTATAACATATGTGATGTATATGTACAATGACATGTATATATTTAAGATACAAACTTAAATTAAAAAATATTTGATGTGTGTTAACTAGATACCAGGAATACATGATTAGCATATATAATTGGATAGGTATAGTACCTTGATTAAAAGGTTTTCCAATTGTTGAGTCTTCTGCCACATCGTCATTGTCTTCTTCATCACTTAACCCAAACATATTTTCTATTAATCAATTCTAGATTAACTTTTCTATGTAGGTGAAGTACGATTAGAATAAAAAATTAACTCGTGCATTGTATGATCTGGTGCTTTCATTTCTTATTTAGTATTAAAAAGTGGTCTAGAATATTTATTAAAGCTGCAATTTTATATGAAAGAATGTTTAAGGCTAGATTTGACCTATTCGTCTTGAAAATATAAATTATTTTATTATCAATTATGAAGTTTTCTTCATTCTTTTTAGAGTATTATAGATATTTTGTACTTAAAAGTCCTTTCTGATCTGGATCAAATTGATCCAAATAGCAATACTCATTCTTCTGTGCTTATATTTTTCAAAGTTGATACATAGTCCAACAATAATGGGCTAATTACACTTAATGATCTTTAAAATATTGTAATTACATATTTAAGCCATGAAAATTGCAATTCCCACAACTGTGATATTTCTTACAAAAATTGACCCACGTTTCTTTCTCTGTAAAATTTTCAAAGCTTGCTACACATTCAACCCCCCTTTTTTTTTAGTTGTGCACTTTCAATCCTTAAATAGTAAAAAGTTTATTTTGACACCCCTTTTTTTATCTCCACTTCATTTTGAACAATCTAGTTATCAATAAAAATAGTATTTGTTTGGGCCAATGACATAAAAATATCTAAATAATTACACATTAACGCATTTTACACAATGAAGATGCATCATATGCCCGTCAAATATATATATATATATATATATATATATATATATATATATATATATATATATATATATATGTATAATTTTGGCTTGTATTTATAAAATTTTAAAACTTGGTTTGTCTACATATGTTTGCAATGATGTATTGGTTTGGTTAATATAAGATTTGCTATGCTTTCTTAATTATATTTTAATTATAAGACAAAGTATGAGGGTGTTACATATTTATTGGTATTAAAGCAGAGATATGATACTTTAGGGCACAAATGCATGTATGATATCACATGGACATATATTTGCATAGTTATCTAACATCTATTCATATGGATAAAACCATAAACATTGGTGGGGTATGATCACGATCATAATGCATAAAAGAGTGAGAGATTAGTGGACCAACAACATTCCCATCATTCCATAGAAGTATTATATATTCCATATGCACATATGCATGCACAACCCATAGAAATTAGACAAGAAGTGCAAGTATTCAATCAGCTTTCAATTTTTCTGAATTTTTATTCATGAATTTGGACTTTTTGGGTGCCAATCAATTTTCGATCTTTTAGTTTTTTTATCAATTTTCGACTAGTATTCAATTATTAAATCTTTAATCTCAGATCCATAAAATGTTATTTTGGTTTCTAACTTGTGTTTAAAGGTACTCGGTAATTTTTTGATATTCAATCGGTTTTCAATCTTTCAACTTTTTTATATCAGATCTATGAAATAATATTTTGGTTTTCAATAGGTTTATTAAGTATTATTTGGTATTCCCTTGGTACTTTTTGATTTTCAGTTGGTTTATTATATATAGAATGCTATTCATATTCACTTGGATTTCTATATATGAATTTGAATTTTTCGTTTGCAATCACTTCTGAATCTCTTGGTTTTCATTTTTTTTCAATCGATATTCAATTGATTTTCAATCTTCTCTCTTAAATATATGAAACGTTATTTTGCTTTTTTAATCGATTTCCAATGTTTAATTTTTGACAATGGTGAGGCCGGTAAAGTAGGCCTATAACAGTGCAAAATTTGGAAAAACAAATCATATAAATGAAAAGTTGATCACTCAATTGTCAAAAACAAAAAAATGGGTCGTTTTTGCAATTATTTTGTGCACAAGTGATACTCTGTAATTGTCTCTTAAATTTAATTATCCTCTTTCACTGCTCTGAGCTCTGCTCTCACAAGCAATGGCGGTCTCCTCATCTGTTCGATTCCCGCTCTCTCCATGGCTCATAAAAAGCAATACAAGACAACCACACTCCTTCAGTTTCAAAATTTCAATTCCGATATTTCCCCCAATGGCGACAAGAATCACAACGACACCGCTCCGACTCTTGCGTTTTTCTCCTTATGCTTCGTGGGAACCATTTCGCAAGAAGAAAGTGGTTTTAAGGGTCGGGTATGTCGGAACCAACTATAGAGGTCCGTTTACATCTCCGTATGTATTACACAGGACTAACTTTAGCATCCATGGCTTCTCTTTTCTTGAAATTATCAATAAGCTAATTTATTTTTAATATTTTTTAGGGCTTCAAAAGCAGAACGACGAGCATTCACTATCTAGTAAGTCCTCAATTGCTACTATGAGTTTTTAGGAATAATTTTTGTGATAATTTTGAAGGTGTTGAACTTGAATTCAAGTAAATTTCTTTTTTGATAAGTCACTTTATTTGCTCCGGCATCAAACTCTCGATTCTGTAGTGCTAGAGTTAACTCCAATACCGATGAGCTACAAGCCCATTGGTAGATTCATGTAACTTTGATTTGGATAGGTTGACATGAGGTAATGTATTTGAAATGTCGTGTAGCTATTGAGGAAGAATTGGAGCGTGCTATATATAAGGCTGGCGGGATTCGGGAGAGCAATTATGGGAGTTTGCATAAAATTGCATGGCTTAGAAGTAGCCGTACTGATAAAGGAGTGAGTTAGATGTGATTATTTATAAGTACTGTGTTTATTTTTTGTGTTCTTAGCGTTTGTTTATGGAATTATGTTTGGTTTGATGAGTTATGGAATTTTTATTTTTGTTTACCTATTTTAGTGGGTACATTTCGTTAGGTTCACTCGTTATCAACTATTATATCAACGAAAATGGAGATACCTGAAAATGCATGGAAGGAAGAGCCTTGCGGTGTTGATCTTGCAAAACATGTTAACTCATATCTTCCACTTAGTATCAGAGTTTTCAGCATTTTACCTGTTCAGAAGTGAGAATCTTTGTTATTTTTGTTTTATCATATTTAGATTAGTAGGAATGGACAAGTTTTGTATTACTGTATGCCTAAAACTCGTATGTTTTGTTAATGGGTTGTGGAGATTGGTCTTGCTTAGCTTTACAATGTTAGAACTATTTTTTACCTTGACTAACAAAGGGACTTGTTCAGGCTAAATTATTGTTGGAGACTTTTTTACTGCTCCATCGTGGTGTTCTACAATTTTATTCATTTTTTATTTGTTTTCAGGAGCTTTCATCCCAGAATGGAGTGTGAACTCCGGAAATATTCCTATCTTCTTCCTGCTGATATTATTGGAATTCAGTCACTTCAGCACATCTGAAATTGATTATCACATATCAGACTTCGATGATATATTGAAAACATTTGAGGTGTGGTATTATTTTCTTTATCTGCATTTCTGCATTCCTTTTGCTAATGTACACAACATGCTTATATTACCTGTGGTAAACTTTGAAGTTGTTGATTTCTGCTGTCTTGGTGAAAGGTTCTTCGTTATAAGGAAGTCTTTTTCCTTAGAGGCTATCCCATTGTTCCGTTGTGATCTTTTTTTTTCTTGTCGTTGTGTATGTCATGTGTAAGTAGATTGTGGGCATATCTCTTCTATGAATCTCCATGAGTTCCACAATTTTCGATGGTCATTGAAGTTATGAAACTCATCATTGAGAGCCATGATAAGTAGGATAATTTTTGTTGATTTTAAGGAGAAAAATGCACCTTCCTCTTATTAAAAGGCCGTTGTCTGTCTTGTAGCTTTGCCGTCATAGTGTGGGGCTTGGAGTATTAGCACATGGTTGTCATGGTGGTATAAGTAAATCATTTATTTTGTAGTTTGTACCAATAAGTTGTTGGTTCAATGGTTAGGAGACCTTTAACACTATGATGCCTGAAGTGGTTGCCATCTCTTTGTAAAAGAAAAGATTATTGGTTTTGTTCTTATTGTCGCTTGATCATGGCTGTGATTGCTTTTTATAGGGTCGGCATCCTTTTTCATAATTATACAATAAGATCCAAGTGCAGAGGTCAAATTTCGAAAAAGCAGCCCTCCAAATGCTTTCAATGAGTTCTACACAAATGTAATGTTGCCAGAGGTTTCAAAATTCTTAGACCCTTCAAAATCTCCTTGGACTCCCTGGGTGGAAATTTTGGATAAAAATACAAGCATTCCTGAGTCACAATTGGATGAAGTCAGGATGGCCAGGAAAGCTTGGAAGGAAAATTTTCAAAATAGAACCAGAGTAGCATCACTGGTAAGTCAGTGAAAAAGGTAATCCCTGCTCTATGATATATTTTTAAAATTTGTTTTCTAGTTGATATATAGGTTCATCTATTTATCAAATCAATTTAAAGCCCTGCTTCTTTTAGTAGATGCAAGAAAGATTGAGAATGTTTCACACACACAGTTTTGACTTTGGTGTTTGTTTTTAAGGTTGAGAGTTGATAACTTTACAGAAAATGCAACTGAACCAGCAGCTCCAAAGTGCAGCTGTTACAACTGAAACGCAGACGCCACTGCAAACTCAAACGCTGCAATTTGAATAGCTAAACCAAACAGGCCATTGAGCAGGTGAAACTTCCCTGCTTCCATGAGAGACGCATGATTGTCAAATGCCTTGGAAGCCATCATTTTTTGTTTTGCACGACAAGGCTTCATTAGGTGATTGAGTATTGACATCATTGAACGTTGCCCATTTTGGGTGGTTGCTGCTGACGGTCTTCCCTCAAGGTTCAGCTCCAGACGATTCCATTTGAGGAAATTACACACTATGCTACTTGGAAGACATTTAAATATCAGAAATGGGATTGATCTAAAATGGGTATTGTGGAAAAACTAATTTTCAATGAAGTTAGAGTGCTTATTTTGAGAAAATACTGTTTTTACGTTGCTTTTATAGGAATCACTGTGCATATAAATTTATTCTCTCTTTAATTATGATTTCAATTATAAGATCCACACCAAGTTAGATAAATTTATTGTCTCTTTAATTATGATATTAACTGAAGGCATTTAACTATTTAAACCTAATGAAATGAATTTTTTAATTGAATTAATTGTCAGTACATGTAATTAGGAAAAAAGGAATAAAAAATTTATCTGGGGAGATTCACATATTTGAAACCAGATTCGAAATCTTCTTGCTGCAAGCAGTTGCCCGAATTACCGTTAAATTTTATTGCTATTAAAACAAATTTAAAAATATTATTCGATCAAGATAAAATAAAATTTAGTAGTATAAAGATTGAGTAAACAACACAGTGAAAGAGCTTGAAAGTATTAATATCGAAATAATAATCAAAATAATAATATGCAATATCACATAATTATTCACAAAAATAGCTGAAAAAAATTTGCCAAAAATCAAAACTTGTAATTTGTAATGAAAACTGGTCATTTTTTAAATCTGTAAAATAGTAAACTTTTAATCTATCTCTACCAATGCACTCTCCTGCTGTAAATTATCTTCTTTCGGCTGCTAGGTGACTCAGACTCACCCCACTCAATTTGTTGCCAATTTCATTTTCATCTCAGCCATTAATCAACACTGAAGATTCTGGGCCATTAGATTTTGGAAGAAGTAAAATGATGTTGGCCACACTTGAGCACATTTAATCGGCTTTTGACAATTTTCATCTATGGCCCCGTTTTAATGCAACATTAAAGCCTAAATAGTAGTCCAAATTAACAAATTAAATAATTGGTATAAAGTAACAATTTCAATAAATTTAGTTTGGTGGCATTAATGAGACAATTAAGGGGGAGTGGACAGTAACGATTAAAACTGAAGAGAGAGTTGGTGAGACAGAGAATGACACATAAGATGGTCTTGTTCCAAATGTTCCATGGAGAAAAAGTATGAGCGAAAATTGAAGTTGGTGTATGCATTGTTGATTGAAGATAGAATTTCAAGAGTAAAGTGAAGATCGGGGAAAGGGTGTTTCATGGAGAAAAAACATTAGCAAATTCAAGTTGATGTGAGTGTTGTTGATTGAAGAAAGTATTTGAAGAGCAAAGTAAATATTTTTTAGGTATGTATTTTTGTATGGGAAATATTTTATTTTGTATGTAGTAATAGCAAAAATGAACATTGATGGGAGTGAGCATGCCAAAATGTGCTAGAAGAAAATACTTGAGGGTTTAACATGAACATATTGTTAAAATGAAAAGTAGAGTGCTTGGAAATAATGTGGTGACAAAATAGTTATTAAATTGTTGCTTGTTATTGTGACACTGAAAGTATGGGTACCGTTTATAAAGTAACCAAAAATTCATGTATACATTATACGTTTCCGTTCTTTGATGTGTATAGGATATTTTTGTTAAAGTTTGAAATAATGTTCGTAATTTTAATCGATATAATAGAAAGATAAAGGAAAATCACATTTATGTAACAAAATATAACATATCCGTAAAAGCACAGGAAAAAAATATTGTTCGGAAGTTATTGCAATGTTTTTGTGACTTTGTAGATATTTAATGACATCCTATAGATATGTTTGTTTTTATATAAAAAGTAACATAAATATGACAAACAATGACAAAATATATATGAAAGTGACATTTATATGGTATGACCAAGAAGAAAAAAAATTATTACTTACTAATATGATTTCATGTTTTCATAGACTTGTATGTAATTTAAAAAATTTATAAATTTCGTTACTAAAGTAACAAAATTACAGACCCAAATAACATTTTTTAAAAGATTTGTGATATATCAATAAAGTGACAGGAAAAAAGGCCCGTGTGTAACTTAGTTCAACAGTTTTGGTGATTTGTTAACTTAATTTATGCAGATTAATATATGCTATTTTTTATAGACAAAGAGACAATGTGAAGATTTAATGACACTTCCTTTACGAAAAGTGACAAGTAGACGAAATGACATAACAAAAAATAAATGTAACTTCATTACCAGTTATTGTATTTTCATACTACCTAAATGTGACTTTACAATTGCACTATTTATAATAACTTAAGCCACCAAACAATATAACTAAGTAACATTTACTTGACGAATAGTGACATACACGTAAAGTGACTGGACGAAGTCAAATTTGTAATTTATTTTAATATTTTTGTGAGTTTCTAGTTTATCTATGTCATTTCCAAAAATGTTACTCACTATTAAAAAAAGACACATCCTTGAGAACGAATAACAAATGAGGGTGGAAAAGTGACACGTCTATAAAATGAGTGAACATTATCAAAATGTATCTTTTGCATTATTTTTTGATTTTTGATGTCCTTATATGTTGCTTCTATAGTGTGTGGTTTTTCTTTATACAAGTAACAGAAATGCAAACAAAATGTTAGCATGTCCCCATAAAACAAATAAAAAAGTTAAGCAACTGATCTTAAAATGTCATGTAATCATAATTAATCTTGTATCAACGAAAACATTACTCGTACCTCTAGCGATATAGTGCACCTATGAATGGGAACGTATGCTTTTTGTCCTGGTAACATATCAGCAGGAATTTTTGCAAGTTTTTTGCTTCTCTAACCAACCCACAAATTTTGACCAATTGACTGCCTTCAGATTATGCCAATCTGCCATAACTCTAAGAACTTCGTGACTAACATAGTACATGTAGCTAGGCCTCAACACACAATCTGTTGCAAACATCAGAAACAAGGTCTGCCACCTCTCCCCAATGTCCATGTGCAATAACTCTTCAACCAAATCCTTTCTCCTTAGTTTACTACCTTTTATTCTATATTTGGTGCATACCTCTTTCTTATTGTATTTCGGGCTAGTGAATTCGATACCACCGGCTGATAATCCTAAGATCCATGACACATGTCCTTCATTAAGTGGGATGTTCTGGCCATGGACTTTAAGAGAACTGCTTTCAACGTCAAAACGTCTCATAAACGCATATGCTAGAAAATTTCTCGACGTCTTTATCCTCAGGTTCAGCAACCCGCCCATACCCATTTCACTCACCAAGTCTCTATGAGTGCCTTAAAGCTTCTTCAGAACTTCAAAGAATTCCAACAACCCTACCCCTGACTGATAACTCTAAAATCTCAAAAAAAAAAACATATGAAAAAACGTTAAATCATTTTACTCGATTTTGCATTTGCCAAAACAAAGTAAACATGCATCACAATTACGTATACATTTAAACATTAATTTCAGGTTTTCTCTATACATCGTTACTATAAAAAATTACCTTGTTCCGTTTCAACATTTTCTTCATGGGATGCTTCATCCCCTGATTCTTCATAAGATGCGTACTCATCATTGACAACGTCCGGCTACTTATGTTCGAAATTGGTAGGATCTACAAGTTCAATCCCCATTTTCCCTACATATTGAACCACACAAGTATGTGAGATCTTGGCCAGAAATTGCTATATATAATGCAAGGGTAAAGCAAAAATTTTAGAACTAAACAACAATATCATTGCTCTTATAGTAAATTAGATGCTCGTACACATCTAAAAACAACCCATATCTCCTTACATGAAGAAAAGAATTACATTATTTCAAATCTTAGTTTAGGTTGTGAATAATTTAGATCAGTCAAAACCGAAATACATTAACAAAAACTTGCCAACTTTGCAGTAGAACTATTTTCCCCTTAAAACTAAATACTTCTAAACTTTACAACATGACAAATAATTTACTCCAGACCACAATAATTCCCCCCATTAAATGTATTAAATATTATTTACACAATTACACTAATCATCGGAAAGTAATTACACAAAAACTATATTTTACCACACGTTTATAAAAAAACAAATAAAAAGGTTAGAAATTGTTTTTTAAATTCTTATTTTGTTAGTTGTATATGAAATATACTACGTCATATATGATGTGATGGAATAATACAAACTCTTTTTGTTAGTTTGTTAGTTATAGGTTTCAAGAATCAAAATCGAGCATTAGTTTTTTATATTGAGTTAATAAAAACTAAATGAATAACATATATTTGTAATATTTAATACTAATAAATCACCTGTATATGTAACAACAAAAAGTTCTAATGGGGATTAAAAGTGTGATTTATGGAGGAAATAAATGATGATTTTTCCTTCTCTTTCTATGATTGAAAGCAAATAAATAAACTACACTAATTTTATTTAAATCTTCTTTCCTTCCTCTAGTTCCAAATATACACAATACATACATAAAATTTAAAAAAGAAGAAGAAGAAGAACTGTTGGTTATAAATAAAATGATGGATTAGGATCAGTCTCCTGACTGATTGACAAAATGAACAGATGAAAATAGACCAAGCACCCTCAGAAGAATTAAAAGAAGAAATAAAAAATGCATTTGTAAGAAATTGGTTAAAGAATATGGCAGACTCTTGTGCTTTTTGGGCTTTGGAGGTTGAAGAACTGCCTTTATTGCAGCATCAAACACAACCTTTACATTCTGCATTTTAACAGAAAAATGCATCAAACATGCCAGACCAAAAATTCTTCATCAACATTACTAGAATGATAATTACATCCAATCAAAATTTAATAATCCAATCAAAACAATTTACTCCAGACGACATTAAATAAAAAACCCACTAAACTATAAATTTCATTATTAATGAAACCCATAACATTAAACCAATTAATAACTGTTAAAACCCATTTCACTAACACCAACCCCAGACGCAACAACAAACCCACAGATCCGTTCCAATCCATGCTCGCATTTTCTGATACCGTTTTCTAATAAGCAAACCCACATATAGTAAAGTGAAGTAACTTCAACCAAACATTTCAATGAAACATTTTTTCCCTGTAAAACCAGTTCTTTTGAAACTATATGACTTTACAAATGCTTAACCCCTTACTGTCTAATAGCATACAACATGCAATTGCAGTGGAAAATTTTCAAATCCCTAATTCCAGAATAGTAAAACCCTAGCACGAAATAGTGTTCAATCTCTTCTATTTTCCTACATCTCTCCCCATAATATATGAAACTAAAACACATCAGTGCGTGCAAACCGAACATTTTCTTCAAATCAACAGATATAGTAAGACGCACGAACAACTACCAACCTTCTGTTTCGATGTCGCTTCACCAACCAAAAACAATTGCCTGCAACTGCCAATCTTCCCAACCCGCTACAAATGTCACCAATCGAACTCCTCACCACATGCGTACGCCGCCTATGAAAGATCGATCTTCTGGAAGGAAATAGAAGGAAAAGAAACCGATGTTGTTTGCTTTCTGTCGTCTATGCGTGATTTTTTGGTTTTATGTGACTGAATTGAAGGGTATTTTGGTCTTCTCCGCAAGCACAATCTGTTGTGGCCCATCCTACAACAAAGCATTACAGATCAATGGACACAATTCATTCAACAAATCTAACGGGTCAAAATAGTTTGTAATATACCTGAGTCACGTGACTCTACTTAGAGTCACCGTACTACGTCCCCCTTCTTTCACCCTCTTATACATACATCCCCTTAAAGGTAGTTTCTAAGGTGTACTCAAAATGTAAAGAACATGATTTGGACCATACAAATAGAGTGATAGTTTTGGGCTATTGGATGAGGAAATTGTTACAATGCGATTAGCCACACAATGTAATAACTCAGTAAATGTGGTGGCAGAACTGTTATTTTGGTGCGTTGACTGAGAAATAAAGGCCCAAGTTTATGTTGAAGATCAGTTTTATTTGTCAAACCATAACATATTTTAGTTGACTAGTTTAAGTATGCGTAATAAATGAGATGAGTGTGGTGTTGTGACATTAATGAGGATAATTGGATGCAAATTAAAAGCAGGAGAAATAGAAGAAGGATGGAGAGAGTTGCAGATTTGTATTTGAAAACGTTGGTCTCTACATCTTCTGTGGAGTTTTATAAGAAAATTCCAAATGATGAGTGAAAATTTATAAGAAATTAGGTCAATGAAGAAAAAATTAGAAGAGTTAAGAGATAGCAAAGGGCGAACCAATAATTCGATGGAATAGTATCTACATATGTAGTAAATTTATCTATATGATATTGTGATGGCATATATATATATATACCTTATATTTTTCATAAGTATAAATATCCTCTTGCATATATATATAGAGGTATTATTATGCCATCATTTATAAAATCCTCTTGCATATATATATATATATATACATTATATTTTTCATAACAAAACGTTGGTTATTAATAATCACATATCCAAATTTTTAATTAACCCAATACTTATTAGTCAAAAGTCATGTCATAGCCAGATACATCAAAAATAGCATACTTAATTTTGAAGACACAGCATATGTGTCTGAAACTGCTATTTCACTCACCTGGTATCCAAAGTTGTGGATCCAGTCAAACACCGCTCATGGGTCGCTGCTCTTGCTGGCAGACACACTAAGCTGTATATATACAGACAGAACAAATATCAATATGTGGTATTGTGGCGGTACCGATGTATGACATGCAAATGCAAATGTAGACCCCTCAAAGTCACTAAAAATATATCGAGAGTGAATCCATTATCCTCGACCCACAATATACAATTCACGTAAAATGACAGTTTGATCCCCGACCAGTATAAAATTACATTTTAGTCCTCGAGATTCAACAAATTACAAAAAAGTTCTCGAATACTGCTGGGGTTACTGATTGGACATTCATAAGTCAAAATCTCCAAATTCTATCCCGAACTCCCAGAAATCGTAATTTACGAAACGTCACGATTTGGCCCCTCAGAACCATGGTTTACTCGAGTTAGTCAGAGGCTAACTCGAGTTGGACATGGTCCAATTTGCTCAAGTTAGTCATGAAATAACTTGAGTAAATCCTGGGCTGTTTTACTAGAGTTAGTCATGAAATAACTCGAGTAAATCCTAGATTAACTTACTCGAGGTGGTCAAAATGCTTACTCAAGTAAGTCACTTACCCAGACTACCCAATACGATCAATCACTCAAAACAAACAATGAAAATCATTACAAAATGCATACATAGACTCTAATCAACTTCCTACACACGAATCTACACTCAAACCCAGCCAAACAATTAGGAATCACCCGAAATCGCCCAAACCGAAGTGATTCATACCCATTTTATTCCAAAACTCTAATATGCACATTCTTGCAGAAATCATGAGGAAAGAAAGGGTTAGAAACTCAATCTTTCCTCGAGAGACCCAAAAGAAGTGCTGAAGAACAACTTGAGAGAGTTTGAGAGCTTCTGGACAGAGAGAAATGGAGTAAATGACCAGATTCGGGTAGGTTGGGCTTCTTAAGGACAAAGAACACCGAAACACATCGTTCCACTTCTGGACAGATAACTCGAGTTATACAAGGGTTAACTCGAGTTATATGGACCTCGACTTACTCGAGTTATAGTTCCAGAGAACTCGAGTTGTATAGGGGTCACATACTTGAGTTATCTCTCTCACTAATGAAATCCCAATATGGAAATCCAAGAGGGGGGTGAATTGGATTTCTTGCTAAAAATAATATCTTTGAAAAGCCTTTGCAAATATTTTCAAATCAAAATAGTAGCAAAATTCAAAACACTACCACTTAATAAAGAACATAAAAGGAGTAAAAGGATAGAGAAACAAATCCCAATATTTATAGTAGTTCGGTCCTCTTTGACTTACGCCCACTCCTCTAGTTCACCAGAGAGTTTGAATCCACTATTCTTCCTCACTTTCGGGTGGAGGTAAACCATTTACACTTTCTTGTTTTAAGGATCACAAGACAACCTGTAACATATTTTGGCATTTTTCAGTCAGACAGATATTTTTCTCGTCTACATGCGTAGAAGTCTGTTCTGTGTGC
>CAODLS011385878.1:0-17293 GCA_948243855.1 Flueggea neowawraea | reverse complement strand
TGTCTTTCGTTATAATGTCAGATATATTGGATGATTAGTGCATAACTTTGTTGTCAATATTTATTTCCTTATCATGACCTTTATGTTGACGAGCCATTTTATACGAGCATTACAATTACTAATGGTTTCTGCTCTTACTTTGATTGAACAATTGATTCTATCATTCATCTATCTTTGTATGTTATGTAGGAATGTAAGTTATTGATGGCTCAAGGGATTATATAGAAGAAACATCACTGTTAATGTAGAAACCAGGGTCTCGCGGGTTCACTACATTATGGAGATTTTGATAAATGAAATTAATGTGAGTTGAGAAATGCAGGTCTGACTTTTTTTTTTCTTTAAATTTCGCGAGACAGTGCGTGACACTTCGGGTTTTTATTTTTATACATTCAATATCTTTGATCAAAATTCACGTTAATAATTCCTTTGGATTAGATTATTATTGGAAGTATTTTGTTGCTTGCAACAGACTTAAAATTCTGGTATGATGATGGTGTGTAGGTTGCAGAAGAAGGACCGCCTTATACAATCAACAGGTAGAATTATAGTATATATTCACAAGGCTAGGATGTCAAAACTATAAATACTTTGATCGTTTTTGGAAAGAAAAAGGTTGAGATACCTAGATTTTTAACATGTACCCCACTAGAAAGGCTTAGAGGTTAGTTTTAATTCAATACATTTTGTATCTAACATTTTTTTAGGCTTATTAATCAATTTATCATTGTTTTTAGGTAGATTTTTTTTCCGTTGACCGTCAAAATGGTGCATGCTTAATGAACTATTTGAATTACCTTCTAAGTGACCGAACTTTGAGTTTAATCATGGAGGAATTGCAGATTTAAGAAATTGGAATATGTGTGGGAGATTCGTACAAGAACTCAAAATAAATCCGCCGAAGAAACAAACAAAAAGAAATGGAAATTATAGATTGTCCAATAAATGAAATATTTATAGGGTTTGTGCCATAAAATATTTAAAAACTTCAAAATTAAATGAGATTTGTTAAAATTAGATAATTGTTGTATTCATATAATTTTTATTATTTTAATTATTAATAAAATTTAAATTATAAATATTTAAATATATATAAACAATATATTAGTTGTATTCTCGGGCTGAGGCCCGAGCTTGACCCTAGTTGTATATATTTCCCCATCTCTTCCTACCTTTTTGCCACTCTTTGTTCATCACCGTTATTCAAACGATATTTGCTTTCTTTCTGTAAGTTAACGACTTTTGGTTTTAAAGGAAAAAATAATCTTGTTTAGATTATCTGTTTTTAACAGTTATCTTTGGTTGTGTTGATTAACAGGTGAAATCGTTAGAGATGGTCTTTGGTTGTGTTGATTTATAAGTGAAATAGTTAGAGATGGTTCGACGGATGAAGGCAGATAAAATGACGGCGCCGACAGTAAATGGCGGTGTGGCGGCTGCTGCTGCACACTATAAGGTAGATTATTAATGTTTTCTTTTTTTCGGTGGGATTAGGTATTATAATGTTAGGTTTTCCTAAAAAAAATATTTGCCTTGTCATTTCTTTATTATATATTTTTTTTGTTTTTTCGACTTTTAACTTTGAATTGCACTCTGAAAAGAAGGAAACGAGCGTGCAAAATGTTTTAGAGGTCTTATAAGAGCATTTACTAGCAGAATTATTACTGAGACTTCACAAGAACTATCTATAATTGGTGGCATTCCTGTGTTAGAGAAAACAATCTCCTCCTAGGTTGTTAATTTTAGGGCTCAAAGCTTATAGAAAATATGTAAAATCTCAATGCCGACTGCTCATTCGTATTCTCGATTTATATGTGATTGGGTTTTCTAATAATGAAGGACGGTTGTTTAGATTGTCCAACGATACAAATTATAGAGAAAGATTGACAAGGTTAAGAATGCAAGGGGCTGAAATAGCTACAAGCTATATAGAACTTGAAAGGTGAGCCAATAGAAAAGAGTATATGAGTTTAGGTTAAGACTCGTTATGTGTTGCAATCTATACCTTGGTTCGTTACATTGCAGATAATCCTGATGTGTGCAGTGTTAGTCGTGCTATTTTGGTGTTGATTTTGATGATAACAAAAAGTACTCGGTTCAGCTGGATACTGTATTTTGCTTAACTGTAGGGATGACTGTGCATCAACTTGTAGTGAGTTGCCTATGTAGCTAGTCCTTACAGTATAAGCAAAAATACAGTATCCAGACGAACCGAGTACCTTCTGTTATCATCAAAATCAACAACAAAGTAGCACGACTAGCAATGCACACATCAGGATTATCTATGTTGTAACGAGTCAACGTATAGATTGCAGCACAGAACAAGTCTTAGCCTAAACCCATATACTCTTTTCTATTGGCTCTTCTTTCAAGTTCTATGTAGCGCTTAGCTACTTCAGTTCTTTGCATTCTTAACCTTGTCAATTTGTATCGTTGGACAATCTAAACCATTGTTCTCCATTATTAGAGAACCCAATCACTTATAAATTGTGAATAAAGATAAGCAGTCAACATCAAGATTTTACATCTTTTCTATAAGCATTGAGCCCTAAAATTAACAACCTAGGAGGAGATTGTTCCCTTTCTAACACAGGAATGCCACCATCCACAGATAGTTCTTGTGAAGTCTTAACAATAACTCTCCTAGTAAATGTTCTCATAAGACCTCTAAAACATTTTGCAGGCTCGTTTCCTTTCAGAGTTGCATGTCGAAAAAATATAATAAAGAAAAGCTAAGGTAAAGATTTTTTTTAGGAAAATCTAACATTATAATACCTAATCCCACTGAAAGAAAAGAAAACATTAATAATCTACCTTATAGCGTCACTGCACTCCCATTTGCTATCGGCGCCGCCGTTTTATCTGCCTTCATCCGTCGAACCATCTCTCACGATTTCTCGTATTAATCAACACAACCAAAGATAACTGTTAAAAACAGATAATCTAAACAAGATTATTTTATCCTTTAAAAACAGAACAAGTTAACTTACCGAAAGAAAGCGAATGTTGTTTGAATAATGACGGAGGGTGGCAGAGAGGTAGGAAGAGATGGAGAAATATATTTAAATTTTATTAAAATTATATGAATTCAACAATTATCTAATTTTAACAAATCTCATTTAGTTTTTAAATATTTTATGGCACAAACCCTGTAAATATTTCATTTATTGGACAATTTATAATTTTGTTTGTTTCTTTGGCGGATTTTTTTAGTCCTTTTACGAATCTCCCACACATTCCAATTTCCTAAATCGGCAATTCCTCCATGATTAAACTCAAAGTTCGGTCACTCACAAGGTAATTCAAATAGTTCATTAAGCACGCACCAATTGGAAAAGATAAGTTGTTATTGTTGGAGATGCACTTTCTTATGAAGATGTGGCGGGTGCAGGATTCTGACTAAGCAGAGGCCAAATTTGGCTATACGGTGTGTACAAAAAAATAGACAGAAGCTCAAACTTCACCCATTTTGTGACAAAAAATAGGTCAGGTGACCAAAAAATTGAACCGTTAACGATCAGTTTTCTCAAGGCAAAACAACATTGTACCAAAAGCTGTTTTGAGCAAAGAATTCGTTTGAACCAATTTAAGGAACAACTTGAATTGATTTTATGAGCTATAAGCAATGCTACTGGGGTAACCAATGATTCTGCAAAGCTAATTAGCCACCAAAAGAGTCAAAAACAAGAAGAACAACAACCAACTCATTCAACAAATTATAAATATTGGCATTCTTATCCTATCTCTTTCTATTTTTCTTCTTTATGCCTTTTGCAAATGAAAAACAAAGATCCTTGTTTCTGCCACCAATTCTAACTTGTTTTTACTGGCATGTAAAATAACACCATTCATCAACTTCTATAGACCTTTTGTTCTAGCTAAGGTAAATCTCTGTTAATCAATTCCATGGAAGCAACAGTTTTGATTATAAAGATATCTTAGACAAGTAGAAACATCACATACAGCCTTAAACTATAGTAAAATGAAATAGAGTTATAAATTGCAATCCAATTAAAGAAGTATGGTTGAACTTCACAAGCATTAATGAATTGAAACACAACCCAAAACAACAAAAAGCAAAAAGAAACAAGAGGATGTTGCAAATTTGCAATACAAACACAATCCTACTTCTCCAAAAGAGGAATTCAAATTGGACCTAATTTCTCAGGCACAATTTCATCATAAAAATACCTAATTTAAATCATAATTTGATCATCAATCATTTAAAAAATATAACCCTAAATAAAATTAAAACTGAAATTCAGTAAAAAAATAGAGAGGAAGTGAGATGAGAGATGGCTTAGCTGGAGCTGGGAGGAACGCCTGTCATTGGCGAAGAAGAACGTGGCGGCGCAACCTGAAGGCTGGAGAATGGAGCACTGATGGACGAAGTGAAGAGTGAGAAATCAGAGGAGAGTGGAGGCAGAGCAGTGCTGTCGTGGTGGTTGTGGGAAATTAGGTCTCCATGGGCAATTGGGTCTCAATTTTTTTAAAAAAAACTTAGTTGAGCAAAACGACGCAGTTTCGCCTCACTGATTTTTTTTTTAAACCACAGGGCGGAACGATACGTCCTGTGGTTTAAAAACAAAAAATCATCTTCTTCCCACGAACATTTGCTGCAACACCAACCTCCATGCCTCCTCACTTTGAGTTTCCAGTAGAGGCCCGGTTCTAGGCGGAGCTCTGCTGGAGGAGGACTCCTATGACATTCCTCCAGTGAGAGCAGGGGCTTGGGCCCCTGCTTGTCCCTTCGTGCATCCGCCCCTATATGGTGCGCTCTCTTTTCTTCTGCAGTAAAATTTAGTTACCTTTGAACACACTACAATTCTCATCAGAAATTTTGCTATTCTCGCCGCAGCTTTATCTAGAGTTCCTAGACAGATTTGAGAGGAAATTGGTGTCTCAAGGGGCGTACGACACACATTATCTTCCAGTTCCTTGATGTAGCTTGGACACTGCTTCGCATCTTCCCTCGTGAGTTTCTCCACCGAATTCCAGCTAAAACATTGGACCAATATTATAGTCACGACGGAACAAACTGATCAAATAGATTATCAGCCTTGTCCTTCTTTGGTATCAGTCTTGTTTCCACTCAAAAGTTGGCAAGGGTTGCGTCGTTATTTTTCCTCAATTGGTGTACCTTACAAATTACAGGCTAGTTGTTTGCTTCGCTATTATCGCAAAGGAAATTCTATTGTTTGAGGAAACCCAAAATACGACCGAGAACTATAAGTATTCACCTATTCTTTTCTCATTGTCTAGATGCACTTCCCGTAGATTGTGAATTTTGTATGTGCCTTTGCAGAAAGCCCTTTGTACATTTGGTCGGAGGATTGGAAATGCTAATGTTGGTGTCTGGATTTATAAATATTGTTCTAAACGAAACTAGTTTGGAGGAAAATGACTATGAGGACTAGTGACGACAAGACAACGACGAACAGAGAATTAAAGACAATAACAAGGCTGGATGATGGAAGGACCAAATCAGACAGCTTCAAGAAATAGGTAAGAAAACCATTGGGGTTGCCGAGCAAATACTCATCGATTCTTATGAGACTTGTAAATTTGAACTTCACAATTTAAACGGGAAAGATCAATTTCAACCCAAAAAAGAAGTTAATTGAAGGAAAGAAAGAAAAGGGCAAAACTTGGAATGCTTAGGTTAGTTCATGGATGACGGATAATGATTATTTGTCTGTGAAACTGACCACTACTAGTATAGGAGTTCGTTCTTTCTTGATTAATAAAAAAAAAAGTGGTTCGTTCTATATATAGTGTTTGTTTTGGTGAACGTTATGACACAGGTGTGAACGGTTGGCCGTCTAGTGGCTGTGCTATTTCTAAGCTCAAATCGTTTGCCTTATCTAAATCAAAGCCGATCACATGGTCCACTCAAATCGACCAAAACCCATCTATTTGATAGAAGAATCTATTGAATTGTTTGTTGAATGGGCTAGCCCATTTTATGACATGAACTTCGAATTTTTAGGGTCTACCTTACTGTCAACCTATGCAAAAGACTGTAATTACCGGCAGAGTTTCCTCAACTCAATACTTCAAGTTTATCTACTTAATAGTACCCTACTTATAAAGCTAAATACGCTAAATGTCCAAATTAACATTTTGATTTTGACAAATGGAAGCTAAGGTTCCAAATTTTTTGGAATGCTAATATTTTTAATGTCCAATTGTCCAAATAATATGTTTTTAATCTTTAGTTGAAAAATACCATATTTGATCACATAAAATATTTTTTCTCCATTTTTTCAATTTTTTCTCTCTCATCGTCACTCTCTCTCATCTCCTCTGCCACACTCTCCTTTCTCTCTCTTGCTCTCCTCCCTCTTGAACCCAAACCCTAGCAACTGTCACCTTCGTCCTCTCTCTTCCTCTTTCCTTCTCGCCGATCCCCTCTCTTCCTCTGTCGACTCTCTTTTTCTTTCCCTCTCACCTTTCTCGTCTTCTCTCCTCGCGATATATGCTCCTCCTGTCTCGGTCACGTCTCGTTGTCCTCCACAACTTCGATTGTGCCCCGCGTCGTGTTGCATCTCACTGTCTCTCCACTTCCTCCTTTGTGTTTGTCGTCTCAGAACCGTCGCTCTCTCCTCTTCATCTCCGTCGATCTTCCTCTGATTTCCTCTTCGGCTTGTCTGTCTTCCTCTCCTCTTCATTTTCATTGATCTCCAACGGCGGGGAGTGGTTTTGTTTGAATCAAAGGAGGAGCTAGGGTGCCTTTTTTTTGTTTTGCTTGAATTTACAAGAGTGCTCTTGTTTTTTAAAAAAATAGAAAAATTGTTCAATTATTGTTTAAAATGAGAAAACACTTTAATTATGTTTGTTTTATTTTCTTTTACTGAATTTGGTTGAGTTTTTGAATTATATTGATTTTGTGCAGGGATTGATACATTTGGAAACTTACGAATATATTTTTTGAAGACTTACGGATATATATGGAGACTTGCGGATACATTTTGGAGGCATTTGTAAAGCATTGGACACCAAATTATTTTTTTCCAAATAAAATAAACAAAATTAACAATATATACATATTTAAATTTAATTTAATTATGGATACATTTGGAGACATCGAAAAAATTGTAAAAGTTGTATAAGAACTTGTGATTTGGAGACATTTGGATACATTTTGAACACTTTCGAAAAAAACTGTAAAAATTATAATTTAGAGGCATTTAATTTTAAAAAAATATTAAATCAAATTTTATATATAAAAAAATTATGATTTGGAGACATTTAGATACAGATGGTATCATTTGGTTACATATGGATACATTTGAATATATTTTGAAACATCATATTTCTTCACTTTGAATTTATTTTTTCCGCAAAAAAAATCAATTTCTCTTGAAAATATCGCAATTTTTCACAAAAAAATCTCAAATTTTCGGTCAATTTTTCAGTCAATTAAAAATCTGATATTTTTACAACATATTTCAAACGTGTTTTCATTATTCAATATATATTTAGTATATGACAAAAACTCAATTTTAAATTTTAATTTAGTATAAAAGTCAAAAATTTCCCCAACTTATATGAGAGTAGACTTAATAATGTACTTTTTTCTTCAGTTGTCAACTATTTCATCAACAGAATTCTTTGTATCGCCAAACAAGCTTAGAAAAGTTTGGAAGCAAATGGGCAAGCAAAGTAGACGAAGAGCGTATGAGTGCAAAAAGTGAGAATAATACCCAGGACGGTCCATACGGCGAAAGCAAAGCACCCACAAAAGTAGAATAACCCAAAAAATCAACCCAACTCCACGTCACCACCAACTCCATTTGTCCTTTAAAAAACGACGTCTCTCCCAACAAATACAAACCCGTCTCTATTTCCTCCCCAGAAACACGCATACACTAAACCACAAGCTCTCATTCTTTCAGTGACCATAACAATGGGAGACTGTTTCTCCAGGTCCCGTTCCCATGACATCCCTATCCTCACCACAGACTCACCTCCTCCTCCTCCTCCTTATCAACCCCCACCCAAAAGCCCTCCTACGGAATACTACAGCGGCCCAACTCCTCCGCCGCCAGCACCTGCTCCTTCAAAAGCTGTAGCTAAATCCAATGCTGCTGCTACATCTTCCCAGATTGGACCTATTGTTGGGAAACCTTACGTTGACATAACCTCAATCTACGATCTTGACAAGGAGTTGGGTCGAGGCCATTTCGGCGTCGTTTATCTCTGTACAGAGAAGTCCTCTGGTAGGAAGTATGCATGCAAGTCTATTGAAATGAGTTGTTTAGATATCATAGTAAAGGAAAGAGACCTTTAGCCTTAACTTTCTTGATGGATTATCGGTCAAGACGACCTGAGTCACTGAGGAAAGAGACAGGTAAACCAAGTCAACGTGTTGAGGATGATATAGAAAAGAAAGAAGACAACAACAAGAGGATTTACATCAATTCTAATGGCACCACTAAACTTGCTCTGTCCCATTAAAGATCCAATAGACACGTTATGAACCTTATAGTGGCCTCAATATGGAACACCATTGAGGTCCACCACCAAATTGCTGGGGCCATTTTGGAGTAAAATTTGGTTTACTTATCTTCTAAGTGGGGTTGTTCGTTTCTTTCGGTTTAGGCCACCATTAGGACTTTTTTTAAAAAATTGTCAGAACTGTAGCTATTATTAACCTGTTAACTAACTGCACAGTGCCAAGGTTTGATATGGATTCAAGACATAATGTTATTGTGTTTCAAGAATATCCTCAAGTATAATATTGATCGTTAATAATTCTAGGATTTAGGAATCAGGATGCTGAAAGGTGTTGCTGCTTCTTTACCTATATCTGTCACTGTTTCTTACTGTAGAATCATGCAATTGCCATACAAAAATTTATCAGCTTTGATGTTTGAACCGATCTGAGTTGTTCTTATGTTTGATAAATGTGTGATTTCTTTAGGGAAAGAATACCGGGACATCGCGGGAAGTGCATATTATGTTGCCCCAGAGGTATTGAGACGGAACTATGGGAAGGAGATAGATGTGTGGAGTGCTGGGGTCATTTTATATGTTCTTTTAAGTGGAGTGCCTCCATTTTGGGCTGGTATATTTTCTTTTAAAAAATAAAATAATGTTCTATGAATTTGTAAATGAAGTTTTGGGTGTCATTTTTTCTTTTCTGACTGATGCTATATATTATTGTAGAGACTGAAGGGAATATTTGAAGCAGTTTTACAAGGAAATCTTGATCTGAAAAGCGCACCATGACCGACAATTTCAGCCTCGGCAAAAGACCTTGTCAGGAAAATGTTGACGAGGGACCCTAAGAAACGGATTACAGCTGCAGACGCTCTTGGTTAGAAAAGCCTCTGAAATCTGAATTGGGAAAATTTAAATCAATCCATCAACTCATTTTAATAGTTGCCATCTTAATGAAATGATATTCCCAATGGTAGTTCTTCAGTACCAGTCTTGCAATCCAACAGTTGTTATTGGCTAGGGAAGTTCTATGTGAAAGCAAATGTTTTACTACTTAATTGATGGGATATCCTCAATATTAACCAAAGCACCGGAAATGGCTGCTAATGCCATTTGTCTTGGGTTTATTTTTTGAATCAGAACATCCATGGATGAAGATAGACGGTGAAGCATCTGACAGACCACTTAATAGTGCTGTTGTGATTAGGTTAAGGCAGTTCAGAGCAATGAACAAGCTAAAGAAACTTGCACTAAAGGTTTGCTATAACATTTTCTGGCATTAGATTTTGTTTAATTACTAGTTGAAATTATCACTTAGAATGAATGAATTTGACCGACAAAAGCTCTCATCTCAACGTTTCCTTCTGAAAAAGTCACACCATTCCATTTCAATTGTTTAGCATTATGCCTTTCAAGTTTTGGTGCTTCCCTAATCCAGAACTTGGATTTCTGATTGAAGGTAATAGCAGCAAACCTTTCAGAAGAAGACATCAAGGGCTTAAAGCAGATGTTCAGCAACATGGACACTGACCGAAGTGGTACAATAACATATGAAGAACTCAAATCAGGGCTATCGCGGCTTGGATCTAGGCTCACCGAGACAGAAATAAAGCAGTTGATGGATGCTGTAAGAACTAACAAACTGCTGTATAGCATGACTCATTATTCAATAGTGTAAAGACATGTTTTGATCAGTTCAATTTGTTCCATCAGGCTGATGTTGACAAGAATGGCTCTATTGACTATGAAGAGTTTATTACGGCCACCATGCATCGGCATAGACTCGAAAAGGATGAACATTTGTACAAGGCTTTCCGGTACTTTGACAAGGATAACAGCGGGTCAGTATAACTGCAATCTGTGTGCTACTTTGATAAATGAAAAATATGATAACTTGAATAATTTGGCAATATCATTACATTGTGACTAGGTTTATTACAAGAGATGAGCTAAGACAAGCAATGGCTGAACATGGAATGGGAGACGAGGCCACTATCGATGAGGTTATCGACGATGTTGATACCGACAAGGTGATTATTTTATCTAATTGTGAGAGTATACTACTTTTTTGTGGTAACTACATTACGTGTTGTGATTAATTCGGTTTTAAAATTGTACTAATTCAGGATGGAAGGATTAACTATGAGGAATTTGTGGCCATGATGAGGAAGGGAACGCAAGATGCAGATTGGAAGCAGTGATGTCTTAGCATATTATTTACCATATGCAGGGAAAAAAACGGCTGAATAAATATGCAGTTTTCTGTAAATTTCATTACCAATAAATTCCTCTAAAATGTAAAATGTTTTTTAGGTTGCCAATGGTGTCAAACAAACTGGTAATTATTGCTGATAGTCGCAGTGATGAATGATACTGATGCGCTTTCAACGCTCAACTGTTTCCGCTTCATTTTTTTAAAATATAACGTAATACATGAAATGAACGAAAAGCACCGTTTTTGGCGGTGTCGATTATAGAGTAATAGCGTGAAAGGAGATGGAAATACCAGCAGCAGAGGATATGCGGTTCCTCTGCTCCATGTCGTGTCACTCGTCTTCAACTGCTCATCCTTCGCTGTCGTTGCTCTTCTTTCGAAACCCTAGACGATTAGGATTAGCTTGTAGATTGTAGGATTACGGTGGCGTGAAACTAGAGGAGACCGTAGAAGCAAATTCAGGAAAACTGAGGCTCGATTCGTGGATCTCCTCTCGCATTTCTTCCGGCATCAGTAGGGCTCGCGTCCAGTTGAGTATCAAGTCAGGCCTCGTTAGCGTCAACGGAAGAGTTGTTGATAAGGTTGAGTGTGCTTCGATTTTATTTCTTTTTTCCTTTTCTTCAAGTCATGTTTGATGAAGTTAGACGGTTGAGCAGGTTTCGCATAGTGTGAAAGCAGGGGATAAGGTCAGTTGTGTCATTTCAGAGCTGCAGCCGTTGAGAGCTGAAGCTGAAGACATACCTTTGGATATTGTTTACGAAGATGAGCACGTCTTGGTTGTTAACAAGCCGCTTCACATGGTAATTACCTGAAACTCTCTGTTTTTCTTGTTATTTATTTGTGCGTGTGCACTGAAATAATGGCATTGTTCGTTATCTGCATCCAGGTTGTTCATCCGGCTCCTGGCAATGCCACTGGGACGCTTGTGAATGGCATGCTTCACCATTGCAATCTTCCCATGCCGGCATTTCCGGGCCAGGACAATTCTCCTGATTTGGAGGATGTTTCCGATGATGAGGAGTTATGTTCTAGCTCATATGGGGCATCTGTTCGTCCAGGGATAGTGCATAGGTTGGACGAAGGCACTAGTGGATTGCTCGTAGTTGCAAAGGTGATCTCTCACCTCCATTTTTTGACCAGCGTTTTAATTTGGGATTTATATTGGTTGAATTTCATGTTATTGTCATGTTGATTTTGGCTTATCCTCTGGGGTATTTTCGGCAGGATGAACATTCCCATGCCCATCTATCTGAGCAATTCAAATTGCACACCATTAAGAGAGTATATATCAGTCTTACTTCTGGTGTTCCCTCGCCTAAGGTAGGATGTGTTAACATCCCTATTGGCCGTGATGTGAATAACAGGATTCGTACGGCTGTAATATCTAGACCTGTTCACCGAGGACGAGCTCGCCATGCTACTAGTAGGTGAATGTTGTGCTTTTCATTACTTCCTTCTAATTTAGTCTATTTAGGTGCTACACTATTCAATTAATGTTGAAAGCTTTCTCAAGTTTTGTTGCATACAAGTTAAATTTGTTATAACTCATCAGGTATGAAGTAGTCGAAATATTTGCTGGTGGAGGTTCAGCTTTGGTTGAATGGAGATTGCAAACAGGGCATACTCATCGGGTACTCATCATATGGTGTTATTAGTTCATTGGATTGCATCTGATGCGCTCAATGAATTAGTAGACTGGACCAGTGATGTTTAGCCCTCTGAATAATAGATTTGTTCATCTTCTCATATCCATGCTTACATGGTTGATCAATTTTTGGTTCTTATGATTCATGTCTCTGCCGTACTTTCCCTGAACCAGATCCGTGCCCATGCAAAGCACATTGGAGATCCTTTACTAGGTGATGAGGTTTATGGTGGGACCAAAAGCATGGCCTTGTCATTGATTCGGCCCAGAATTCCAGCAAGTCATCACGGTGAACTTACACAGTTGCTTTCAGGATTAGAAAGGCCTTGTCTCCACGCTTTTGTTCTTGGGTTTGTTATTAACACCAGAAGATAATACCACATCTGTAATTTCTGCTTCTCCTTTGTCGAAATCATTGTGTTACTGACATTGTTTTTGTTTGTGTTCACGTAGGTTTACACACCAATGGACGAAGGAGGATATGCACTTTTCGTGTCTGCCTCCTCCAGATTTTTCCAGAAAACTGGGCCAGCTGCGTCAAATGGGAAAGTGAAGGTATTAGTCTCTAAGGTGCTATCTTCTTCTCAGAAATCGCCTCCATGACTTGTAGTCTAGCTAGTCTTTTCAAGAGCTGGTTCATTTGATTGACTTAAAATTTAAACAGAAAATTCCACCAATGACATTCTGCACGCAATAGAAAAGTTTCCATAATTTATTTTGTCATGTTTATAAGTTATCTATTGGCTTAAGAATGCACCCGTTCTTCCTACTTTCCTTTCCTCTAAAACTGTAAAGGTTACAAACCCATGACCCCTATGACTTAGCAACTGTCAAACCTAAAATGCTGGTTGATGTGTTAATAGTATAGTAAATCAAATCAAATCAAAAAATTTCTGGTTTTAGACTTTCCGGGGAGCACCTCCAAAAGTTAGAAATACTAACATCAATCCATCGCGCGCACCGCCACAAATGGTCCCCCGCTGTTACTGGCTTTTAAATCCACTGGAATAAAAAGTATAGCAAGGTTGTACTGCTCAGATTCAATTGAGATAAACAATACATGCATTACATAACTAGCACATTACTATGAGATAAACAACAGTCATACTCAGCAGTCTATTCCCTTTTTATAGATGAGGTGAAAGTAATGCTGTTCTGGATCAACCATACATGGAAGTGCAGCAAGTCAAGATATTCTTGGTAATCTAAAATACGTGGAGTGTAAAGTAAGCAATTAAGGGAAATAAGGCGTGGAGGAGGAACATAAAATTCGGGATATCAAAATAATATTCCAGAACCCTGTGACAGATCATGAAATGTCATCAGCAAAAAACCTACAAATTCATTCTTCTTAAAGGATGCTAAAAACCCTCTTTATCACATTTTGCATAATGAATATAACGAGGTCACAGAAAGTAAAGGTCTATTGCCAGAAAGATATGACGTAAGTTTACAAATGAATACTAAATCTTCTATTCATGCATTGAGAAATACCTTTGCGTGGCTCAGACCTTGTACTCCCCAAGATGCATGCACTTTGTAGCTGACCACTTGTTTCCTTTAATCACAGGGCAACTACCTAGAATAAGCCATTAGATAATATTTTAGTCAAGTGAAACGAGTAAAGCCTGCCTTTTGGGAAATTCATAGTCGACACCACATGATTCCTTTAATGACAATAAATTTCTGATCCTTGATTTTTAATGGCATCACAACATGAAGCAGGGCGACCTGCTTTCCTACGCATAAGACAACCTCAGGATTCATATTAAAACTGAGTAAACTTATTCATACTAACCATGCAAACTTGAAGGATCTACAGAGGCATCAGGCCATGTGCTCCAAAACAGTAATGCATTGCCCATTTTAGGTTTCACTGCAAGACCCTCTTTTGCACACTCCCATGGCACAGCACTGATATTCCCTTTGGCTGCAGGAAAAATTGTCTCACCCCCTTCTTCAACATCAGACCTGCAACAAGAACAGAAGAACAAGACATCAAGAAACATTTGAGGATCTGAATCTTTCAAAATGTACACAAACAAAAACTCAAATAAAATAATACAACAGATAAAACGGACTTGCAGATACATGAGAACAGTTGCTGTTCGTTGGCCCCCATTTTTAGTGTTGAATTCATCGAGGAAATAATCAAAATGTGGATCGTACTTCCGTTCAACTTCATAGTGGAGAACTTGTAGTCCTTCTCCATGCTCTGTAGTTTTTAAAGTTAGAATAACACAAAAGAGACAATGGTTCGTGATATAGAGACCAGAGAGTTAACTTATTACAAAAACAAATTATGCAGCGTCTACGAAGTTGGTAGTGCTTCCGTCATGAACTGTCAAAATGGTAGTGCTTTTCCCTCAGAATGAAGTAAACAATTGGCTGAAAAGCTTTTAAAACAACGAAGTTGGTTTCTTTCAGCATATAAGAGATGAAATAATGGCAGGAAACTTTTTTTATAACACAATAAAACTGGTAAAAGCGTTGCATTATAAAATGTCATGCAACTTATCGACATGAAACTTTTTTTCTGAATTAAAGCGTTCGCTATGACACGCCAAACATTTATAAGATTTGTTTTCCTGTTACTTGAGAATGCCATACCTATGGGAATGAAAGAAAAATCAGCTATTCTCTTCTCTATATCCCTAATAATTTTATCTCGCCCTCTTGGAAGGAACATACCAGAGCTCGTACGAACCCTGCAAAGTACAAATATTGGCAGTGTCAAAATTATAAACAAGATATTGAAAGAAGTCAAAGCCTTTCACATTCCATATTCAATTCAGTTCAATTGAAATAGAAGGCGGGAACATAGATAACAGAATCTCTACCTGCTATCTTTGCTACGGCCTGTGTTGCTATCAACAACAGTTGACTTTTTCATATGAGGCTTGGCAAGACTTATCAGGTACTCGCATTCTTCTTTAGACTGCTCATGACATTGCTCACTGTTACTATCTCTTAATGGAAATAAAAGTTAATCTAATTTATCAATCCTCCTAGAGAATTCAATGGCGGACGACCTGCCGTCCAATGATCACGAACAAGTAAACGCCTAGTCAACCGATCAGAGGACACAACGCGTTCAACAATGAACGACAAGTCGTTTCACAACCAATGAAGATTTTTCCTGATTTCATCAAGAATGCTGAAGTCCCAAATACGATCATTGTTTCTTCTAAAAACAAAAAGAAAAAAAAGAAGTGATAGAACTGACCAAGAAATTATGGTAGAGGAAAGCTCTAGGAGGCTCCCACGAAAGAATTTCTGTCCACTGTTCTCCTCTCGTACCCAAACCATCACCGCCACCACTATTTCTACATCAAAGCTCGCACCAATAGCAATTAATAAAACTTCAAATCTCCATTTCTTTTTTTTCTTTCAAATTTGTATTATGTGGAGAAAGAGCTAGAGATTTATACCTCTCAGCTGCCATGCGCCGATACGAAGCAGTGAGATCGTTGGGAGGAGCGTCGTCGCTGCTCACAGGAAGCGAGAATATTCCGAGAGCTAAAAACATCAAAAGGACCACCGATAGCATAAACAGCATCGTCAAAACAAGCGTAAATGTCGACCATTTCTTCGCCTGTAATCTCGAATGCCTCACTCTCACCATTTCATCACTCACCTAATTCTCAACTCGATCAATTCAGAGAAAATAAAGAATCGAAAACATTAACTCGGTTAGGCTGATTTATTTTATTTGAATGTGAGGAATGAATGAGTGTCAAAAGAGGTGGGCTCAGTAAACATTAGATGGATTTGTTATTTATGCAAGGCAGTTGAATAGAGACAAATTTTCGGCCTGACGAAAATAACCCTGATCGTCCGTTATTGAGTAAAACTTTTCCAAATGTCGGTGAGTTTACTATGTCCATTTATGTCATTACATTGGTAGAGCCTCTGCTGGTTTTACTCCGGGCGGTGGGGGCAGCCCAAGGTTTGGGGGGTATCGAGCAACGGGCTTTTGGGGCTGAAAAGTTCAACCATTACTTTGTTTCCGTATTATTTTTGATTTTTTTGGTTTTGGAATTGGAGAAGATGGAAAGTCATCAACCCATTATCTTTAGAATTCTATTCAAATTTAGTAATGGTTTCAAGCGTTAAAAAAAATGTCAAATCAAGCACTTTCATAGTTGGCCAATTTAAAATTGGGTGACTGGCTCTACTATGGTGATTTCAGCAATGTCAAAATCATTGATCACTGCTTGTTTAGATAACCGTGGGGTCCCATAATAAGGAATAAAATGCTGCATTAAAACCTGGATCCTGACCTTAATCCATGAGCACAAAGGAAACCAAAAGCAAACAAAGAGTAACTAATAGAAGTACAAATAAAGTTACATTTGCTCTGGCACAAAATAGCACTCGTATCCTGCTAGTGCTTTCTCAAACGTTAGAAATACAGACTCATACATCAGTTGACACTCCTGCAGTCAACTAGTGGCCCTGCATATCAAGCATCTCGTCCAGACCTTTCAACCTCTCCAACCCTTCACTGATCAGAAATCGAATCTTCTGCTTGTCATTGAAGTTTCTGTTTCTCTCCAGCTCTTGCCGAATTATTTGCTGCAGTTCCACTGTAAAATTCATTTTATTCAAACTAAGGAACTAAGCTTGCATTAACAAATATGGCAAGATAAGAGAGACTGCTAGATCTTAGATAATAATCAAATGACAGTCTGATTGAAGAAACTCTGCCAAAATTCTCAACTATGACTATAACATCAGTTAATATTTAGAGTATTATCACAAATCTCCTTGAACACAAAATCGCCCTAATACATGCTAATTGCTATCTCCACCAGCATTCCGCTCCTTATCAATCTGCTGCCTGCTTTTCTCAGCAAGCTTCTCAAGAGCAGATTCCACCGCATCTCTCCCTCCAATAAGCAATCGAGTAACGACTTCAGGATCTGTCTCAAACCGTGCTTCCTCAAACTCTTTCCTAGCATTCTCCCTCAATATATCTCTCCACA